>CAUYQU010026982.1:0-28973 GCA_963574635.1 Cheracebus regulus | reverse complement strand
ACTAGTATACCAGTCAGGGTGACTTCTAATATCATGCATTCAGTCTGCTTCTCTTTTTTCTTTTTCAGAAGTTTATGAAAGAATGCTCATCATCACTGGTCATTAGAGAAATGCAAATCAAAACTACATTGAGATACCATCTCACAGCAGTTAGAATGGCGTTCATTAAAAAATCTAGAGACAACAGATGCTGGAGAGGATGTGGAGAAATAGGAACACTTTTACACTGTTGGTGGGGGTGTAAACTAGTTCAACCATTGTGGAAGACAGTGTGGCGATTCCTCAAGGACCTAGAAATAGAAATTCCATTTGACCCAGCCATCCCATTACTGGGTATTTAGCCAAAGGATTATAAATTGTTCTACTATAAGGATACATGCACACAAATGTTTATTGCAGCACAGTACAATAGCAAAGACCTGGAACCAACCCAAATGCCCATCGATGATAGACTGGACAGGGAAAATGTGGCACATATACACCATGGAATACTATGCAGCCATCAAAAACGATGAGTTTGTGTCCTTTGTAGGGACATGGATAAACCTGGAAACCATCATTCTCAGCAAACTGACACAAGAACACAAAATCAAACACGGCATGTTCTCACTCATAGGTGGATGTTGAACAATGAGAACATGTGGACACAGGGAGGGGAGCATCACACACTGGGGTCTGTTCGGGGGAAATAGGGAAGGGACAGTGGGGGGTGGGGAGTTGGGGAGAGATAGCATGGGGAGAAATGCCAGATATAGGTGATGGGGAGGAAGGCAGCAAATCACACTGCTGTGTGTGTACCTATGCAACAATACTGCATGATCTTCACATGTACCCCAAAACCTATAATGTAATAAAAAATAAAATAAATAAAATAAAACTCAAGTAATGTAATCTAAAAAAAAGAAGTTTATAGAAACAGAATTACAAAGAGTGATCCCTAAATTCATGAGATTCATCTATACTGTTCTAACTGTAGTTTGTTCACTCTCATTGCTGTGCAATGTGAATATATCAAGATCTGTCTATCTGGTTGTAAATGCAGGTCTCCTTCTATTGCAATTAGCCCATCGTATTTGAGTCTGTGAATGCATATCAAATCATCGTGCCCTAAGTTTCTAGCAATGCTCTAATGATGCTCTGAGAGTAGCCTCAGAATGGCCTTGTCATCCCCTGTACATGCCAGTAATTCCCAAATTCCAGCTCTTAGGTCCAACCAGCCACTGCTCCATGTAAGAACCAGGAAAGTTCTTTTTCCAGAGAACAATACACCTTTCTATGTTTGCAGACATTCTGTTATTGCCTTACAGATTATTTTTGATATTTCTGTATTCTATCTGGTTTAGTTCCAGTCAATAAGTTTTATTAGAGTTCTGTCTTGGAACTCTGCTGCTTGCTGGGCTATGAAATAAAGGAAGGTATAGTCCCACATTTGGGGAAGCTTGGACACCATTAGAAATAAACAGGAGACTGAGCGCGGTGGTTCATGCCTATAATCCCAGCACTTTGGGAGGCCAAAGCAGATGGATCATCTGAGGTCAGGAGTTCAAGACCAACCTGGCCAACATGGTGAAAACGCGTCCCTACTAAAAATATGAAAATTATTCAGGTGTGGTGGTGCATGCCTGTAGACCCAGCTACTAGGGAGACCAAGGCAGGAAAATTGCTTGAACCTGGGAGGCAGAGGTTGCAGTGAGCCAAGATCATGCCACTGCACTCCAGCCTGGGTGACAAGTGAGACTCTGTGTCAAAAAAAAAAAAGATTTGAAAAGAAAAATAAAAGAAATAAACATGATATTGCTTATGTGCCCTCCCTCCACCAAAGTATATGTGCTGTCCAAATTTCTTATCAATGTACTTCTAACTCCAGGGAAGGATAAGTGAATAGCCCTGGGGCTGGGGGAGAATCAGGGAAGTCAAGTAATTGCTTAATTACCTTAAGTGTAAAATGCCATGTAAGTATTGTATATCAGTAAAGGTTAGCTTAGTAATATAATCATGCCTGCTTTAATATAAAAAATATTTCCCTTCAACACTGTCAGTTAAAACAGACACTTAGGGACAATATGCCCTGTTTAACACCTTAAATTTAGCACTCCTATGAATCACTAATATTTTAAACTACTGCAGACATCACCACTGAAGTTTGAAAAGGACAAATCTAAACAACCTGTAAAAATTTACCACATAATAAAAGAAGAGGAGGTACCTCAATCAATCTTGTAGATGAGCCAGAAAAACCTGGCCATATTGTGTTTTCACATATACTAATTGACCTATTTTCCCAGGAGATAAATAATTCTTCAAATATTTTGTTCATTTAAAACAACCATGCACATCGTAGTGTCTGAGGCTTTCAATCACAAACCTCCCTAAAACACAACCTAAAATTCTAGTGTCATTCATACATTTAATAACCAGAAAAGTAATACTCATGATTTTCTTGACCGTTTGAAAGTAGAAATTGACTCCTGGGAAGGCAGAGAAGCCAATTTGCTATGAGCAGCTTTCATTTCCTACTCTTAATTCAAACCTTCCATAAAATTGTTTGAAGTCTTGGCACCAGTAGTGTCATTCCAATGTAGCTCATAGGAGGACCTTTTAAGAGGGACATTTATATGTAAAATACACTCTGCATATCAACCAAAACAGTCTGTGCATTTCAAGTCCTTAAGACGAACATCTTTTTAACCACAAAGAAGGAAATTGATGAGAATGGCACAAGATGATCAGAACTAAAGGTGACAATCCTTCGAGTATTCTTATTTGGGCTCGCTGCATGTTTTCTGTGAAAAGAGAAACATCATCTTTTACTTGATCATATGCACATCCTCTAAGTCAGGGGAGGTCCAAGGGTATGCACAATTGGAAAACCTGAGGATGTAGATGAGAATTAAATAAAGCCTTGAAGTCAAACTATATCATCTAGGCTAAAGAAGAAAAGAAAAGATGCATGAGGTCTAAGAGCTAATCTGATCCAAAAACTTTAGAAGAAGGAGCCTATGGTGTAGGAAGAAAAACAGGAGTGTGGGGCGTCTTAAACAACCGAATTAAAAAGTGGGCAAAGGACATGAATAGACACAAAATGCTCATCATCACTAATCATCAGAGAAATGCAAATTAAAACCACAATGTCATGCCATCTCACACTAGTCAGAATGGCTTTTATTAAAAAGTCAAGGCCAGGAGTGGTGGCTCATGCCTGTAATCCCAGCACTTTGATTGACTGAGGCGGGTGGATCACAAGGTCAGGAGTTCAAGGCCAGCCTGGCCAAGATGGTGAAACCCCATCTCTACTAAAAATACAAAAATGACCCAGGCATGGTGACAGGTATCTGTAATCCCAGCTACTCAGGAGGCTGAGGCAGAGAACTGCTTGAACCCGGGAGGTAGAGGTTGCAGTGAGCCGAGATTGTACCACTGCATTCCAGCCTGGGCGACAGAACAAGAGTTAAAAAAAAAAAAGTCAAAAAACAACAGAGGCTGTAAAGAAGAGGGAACACTTACACACTGTTGGGAAGAATTTAATTTGTCCAACCACTGTGAAGAGCAGTTTGCAGAATTTCCAAAGAACTAAGAATTGAACTACCATCTGGCCCAGCAATCTCATTACTTGGTATATACCCAAAAAAGAGCAAAACATTTCACCAAAAAGACATATGCACCCATATGTTCATTGCAGCACTATTCACAATGGCAAAGACATGGAATCAACCCAGATGTCCACCAACAATGGATTGGATAAAGAAAATGTGGTATATATGCACCATGAAATACTACACAGCCATAAAAAGGAATTAAGTCGTGTTATTTGCATCAATGTGGACAGAGCTGAGAGGCATTATCCTAAGTGAAGTAATGCAGAAACAGAAAACCAAATACCACATGTTGTCACTTATATGTGGGAGCCAAATATTGGGTTCTCAGGGACCTAAAGATGGCAACGGTAGACACCTGGGACTACTGGAAGGAGGAGAGAGGAAGGCAAGGACTAAAAAATTACCCATTGGGTACTATGCTCACTGCCTGGGTGATAGATTCATTCACACCCAAAACCTCAGCATCAGGCATTTTACCTTTGTAGCAAACCTGCACATGTACCCTCTGATTCTAAAATAAAAGTTGGAAAAAAATTATGTTGAGGGGAAAAAATGTTTCAACAAGAAAGGGATAATCAACCATTCCAAAAGCTGCTCAAAGGCTGAAAAAATAAACTTTAAGAAGTGGCCAGTGATACCAGCAAGACAAAGGAACCAATAACCATGACAAATGAGGTTGCAGGAGGTAGGGAGGGCAGAAATGAATGGAGGAGAGGAAGTACAGTGAAAATGTGTAAGTAGGGGATACAGATACTTTTAAGAAGTTTGCAATAAAGAGAAATGCACAAGTTGACAGTATCTGAAGCAGAACTTTCTTTTTTTTTTTTTTGAGACAAGGTCTTGCTCTGTCACGCAGGCTGGAGTGCAGTGGCATGATCATAGCTCACTGCAACCTCAACCTCCTGCTCTCAATGGATCCTCCCACCTCAGCCTCCCAAGTAACTGAGACTACAGGCGTGTGTCACCATGCCCGGCTAATTTTGGTAATTTTTGTAGAGATGGGGTTTCTCCATGTTGCCCAGGCTGGCCTCTAACTCCTGGGCTTAAGCAATCCTCCTGCCTTGGCCTCCCAATGTGCTGAGATTACAAACATGAGCCACCGCACCCAGTGAGGACTTTTAAAAGGTGAAATATATGAGGTCATGTGTTTATACTGATGAGTAAATCTGGCAAAAAGAAGACAATGAATGACTCAGAAGAGAAAGGAGAGAATTCAGGCTTGAAGTTCTCAAGCAGATAACAGACAGGTATGAGGTCTAGCATCTGAGGTGTGTGAGGAAGAGAACTAGATAAGAGCTGGACATTTCCTCTGCATGAAAGAGGGATGGGCAGAAGATGTAGGCATTTGGGCAATTTATCAGAGGGAAGCTGGAGCGATTTTCTTCCAACTGCTTCAGCTTGTTTCAGTGAAATAAACAGGGAGGTGATAAGCTAAGAAAAGAGGAAAGAGAGGTATTGAAATTTTGAGAAAAAAAGGGGATTGATTTTATAATTCTGATAACCTGTGGTGTTTTCCTCATGGAGCCCCAGCTAGTAGGAAAAAGACATCCAAAAATTCTCTCACAAATGCACAACAACAGTGGAGAAGAGGCCAAGTGAAGAAAAATAACCACTGTTGGAAGAGTAAACAAGGGAAACCTACTTTACCTAGGAGTGTAGCTGAGGTGCAGAGAAGTTACGGGGGCCCTCTCAGATCCTGAGACCTGAAATTTGAGTTACTGTGTTCCAGAAAAGCATGCAGGGAAAAGTAGAGAAATTTGGCAAGTTAAAAAGTCAGAGGTGAAGCCCAGTGATTCACACCTGTAATCCCAGCACATTGGGAGGCTGTGGTGGGAGGGTTGCTTGAGTCTAGGAGTTCAAAATAAGCCTGGGCAACATAGCAAGACCCCAGCTCTACAAAAAAAAAGAATGAAAAAATTAGCCAGGTGTGGTAGTGCGTGCCTGTGGCCCCAGCTACTCTGGAGGCTGAGGCCAGAGGATCGCTTGAACCCAAGATGAGGTCGAGGCTGCAGTAAGTTGTGATAGCACCACTGCACTCCAGCATGGATGACAGAGCAAGACCCTGTCTCAAAATAAAATACTGAGAGAAGACCACTGTGGATAGAATACAATGAGTTGACAGGGCATGAATTGAGTCGGTAGAAACAGGTGGAGGCCAGACCATGGGGGTCTTCTGTGTCAAGCTGGGGATTGGGGTTTTTGTTTCAATGCTATTAAGAAGCTCTTGAAGCCTTTAACAGCAGTGTTCACAGCAAAAATGATCAAAAGTGCCTATTACACCAGTCCATCTGACTGCAGTATAGAAAATGACATAGAAGTGAAAACAGTATAATTGGGGGAAACAGGCCATTGAAGTAGAGAAGATGACAGTGTCTTAAACCAAAGGGGTGATAATGAGATGGAGAAATATTATGGAACTAGAAATGACAGGATTTGTCATTAGATTATAGGCAAGGAGTAAGGAAAGAGAGATGTCAAAGATGAATTATTAACCGTATGACATTGAGGTGTTGGGGTGGATATGTAGTTGAAAAATAAAAGGGGGACAATTTGAGGAAGAAGTAAAACAGATTCCAGTGGGTCAGGCTGAGCAAGAGGCCATCTAACATTGGTCTTGGTGAATTTTAAATGCCTGTATCACATTTACCCTCATACCAAGCCCCAGCCCCTTGTATCAAAGCAATGTAAATCTGGCGGGGGTGGTGGAGAGCAGGAAAGCTGGAATCACTATCACTTCCCTATGGGACTAAAGGATTCTATATTCAGAGACGTTTTACTTCAGTCAAAATACAAAGAAAGAGAAATGTTAATTATCCAAGCCAGAACCTAAAGAGCTCAAGCTAATGACCCACAGCACTAGAACCAATTAAACATTAAGGTCTGAAAGACAGTATGGTAGCATTGCTCATAAAATGCAAACACTCTGTCATTCATGAAATTTGGCCCCACTAAATGAAGAAAATAATGAAATAAAGGAAGTCTTCATAAACTATCTGTTGATTTCCTTCTTGACAATTTGACAGACAAGATACAAAAAGCTTCCTTCTGGAGCTGACTCCATTCTAAGAACAGTAACCAACCATCTGGCTGACTGGCTAAAGTTATCAGTTAAGAAAGTAAATGAGTTTTCCATCCCATTCTCAACATTCCCTTCTTGTGTTTTCCCCTTCACATATATTTTGAGATAGAATGAGAACCCCATCTAGAGTTTATATAGGAAATTGCTCAAGTAGACAACTATATGAAAATAACTCCACTTGAGAGAAATGGTTGAAAAATAGTACTAGGATATCTTTACATGATTTCTAGATGTATTGTTGATCCGTTGTGGTATGGAAAAAACAGATCTTATTGATAAATTAATAGTTACAAATGTGGATATAGATGTAGATATTTGTGCAGAGCTTTGTAAAAATATGTAATTTTTTTTTTGTAAAAATATTAATTTAACATTTAAGAAATTAACAGAATACGGCCAGGCATGGTTGCTTACACCTGTAATCCCAGCACTTTGGGAGGTTGAGACAAGTGCATCACTTGAGGCCAGGAGTTCAAGACCATCCTGGCCAACATGGCGAAACCCTGTCTCTACTGAACATACAAAAATTAACACATGCCTGTAATCCCAGCTACTCAGGAGGCTGAGGCATGAAAATCACTGAAACCCAGGAATCGGAGGTTTCAGTGAGCTGAGATCATACCACTGCACTCCAGCCTGGGTGACAGAATGAGACTCTTGTCTAGGAAGGGAGGGAGGAAGGGAAGGAGGGAGGGAAGGAGGGAGGGAGGGAGGGAGGGAGGAAGGAAGGAAGGAAGGAAGGAAGGAAGGAAGGAAGGAAGGAAGGAAGGAAGGAAGGAAGGAGCAAAAGAAATTAACATTAGGAAATTAACAGAATGTATCTCACTTCTTAATATGCTTAGCACATATAAGACACACAGTGCCTTTTTTACATAGCTGTCCCACTCAGAAACATTTTAAAACTTTAAAAGTACATCTGCTAATGTCTTCATAAAGAACAGTGTGTTCAGCCTGTTCTTTGAAATGAAGTGTCAACCATCACTGCAATTCTTAGAACGGAGATGTTAAGAGTCTGTGGTGACAAGAATGGGCTTATTGTAGACTGCTGCTAGTACAGATTTCTGCAAATGTCTCCGTGTATTTCTGAGCCATGTAAATGATCCATGCCTAATGGATCATGAAGAGCATTTGAAGCCCCCTTGTCCCTGAACGTCATCGATTCTCAAGACCTTGTCAAAAACCACCAGTGGTTGCTACAATGATATCTCCCAAGTGCCCCTTCCCCAATGCAACTTTCAAATGCATCTGAAGGCTCTCAAAAGCTGGCAGCAAAATTCAAGAGGAATTCAACAGTGTACATCCGAGCTTTAAAAAAAAAAGTTAAAACTGAAATAAGATTTGAGAAATTGATGTTTCACAGTGGGAAGAGTAAGCTATTACTACATGGGAATTCCATTTTTATCCAGTTAGAATGCAATAATAGCCAGTAGTGATAGAACACTTGCTGAGTGTCAGACCAACAAATGCTTTACATTTGTATGCCCTTTAACTTTATGGATGATATCCTTCTAGATGCCAAGAGACATCTGAAGAGACATTCCTCATTTAGTAAGTGGCAAAATGGTGATTCAAACACAGGTCTCTATGGTTCCAGAGGGTGAGCTTGTGAGCACCTTCCAAGGGTCCCATATGCTATTATATGGAAATCTACAAACTCAGAAAAGTTTCCAAAACTTCAGTGGAAATCATACATTTACTCATGAAGAAACTCCCAAAAGAGAAAGTTTGGGGTTGACAAATTAGCTTCAGATCCCAACTCTGACATTTGTGGTCTATGCAACCTCAGGCAAGTTTATTTAACACCTCAATGTGGTTATGAGAAAGTCAATGAGGTGAATGTTATAATCCCTATTTTTCAGATGAACATGCTGGTTAAGAGTAACCTTGGGTGTGACTATAAACAAGATTGTTGACCCCTTTATTTGAAGACACTAAAATTTTTTTTTAAAGTGGGGCTTAATTTTACTCAGTCTCAACTAGACCACCAGATTGAATAAACTAGACTTTGGGGACTACACAGTAGTCCTCCTGTATTCATCCATTTTCCCACTGTTATTAAAAAAAAAAATACCTGAGACTGGGTAATTTGTAAGGAAAAGAGGTGCAATTAACACACCATTGCATGTGTCTGGGGAGGCCTCAGGAAACTTAGAATCATAGTAGAAGGAGAACGGGAAGCAGGTACCCTCTTCACAAGGCAGCAGGAGAGAGAAAGAGAAAGAAGGAGGAAGCACCAGACACCCATCAAACAACCAGATCTCATGAGAACTCACTGTCATGAGAACAGCAAGGGAGAAATCTGCCCCCTTGATCCATTCACCTACCACCAGGTCCCTCCTTCAACACTTGGGGATTACAATTTGAGATGAGATTTGGGTGGGGACACAGAGCCAGATCACATCACTCCCTTTATCCATGGGGAATGTGTTTTAACATGCACAGTAGATGGCTGAAACCGTACATAGTACCAAACCCTATACACTGTATATACTATGTTTTATTCCTATACATACATATATATGATAACGTTTAATTTATAAACTAGGCACAGCAGGAGATTAACAATAATAATAAAATAGATCAATTATAACAATATACAGTATTAAATGTTTTGTAGGCCAGGCGTGGTGGCTCATGCCTTCAATCCCAGCACTCTGGGAGGCTGAGACAGATAGATCACTGAGGCCAGGAGTTTGAAACCAGCCTGGCTAACATAATGAAATTTCATCTCTACTAAAAATACAAAAATTAGCCTGACGTGGTTAAACATGCCTGTAATCCCAGCTACGTGGGAGGCTGAGAAACATGAATATTAAACCCAGGAGTCGGAGGTTGCAATAAGCTAAGATCACACCACTGCACTCCAGCCTGGGTGACACAGCAAGACTCTGTCTCAATTAAAAAAAAAAAAAGGTCAATGGGGTGTGTGTGTTTGTGTGTGTGAATTTCAAAATATCTTATTTTATACAATGCTTTCTGACGCAGTTGACCTCTGGTAACTGAAACCACCAGTAACTGAAATTGCAGAAAGCAAATCTATAGATAAGGAGGAACTACTATGCTGATATGAGTTTATTGTGTAATTGTCTTGGAGGGATCTCAGGGTCCCAACTACATTCCCACAGATGAGAGTAGAGTTTTCTTAAAGTGAAACAATATTTTCATTCTTAGCCATCCTGCGAAGAGGTCCTTCTGGGGCAAGGATTTAGAGCAATACGTTTGATATTGTCTACTCCTGGCCACCATGACACAGTTCTAGAAAGAAACAAGAAGCCACTCTGGTGAAAGGATCTGAGACTGTGCCAGAATTGTAAATTCTGCATGTTTTACTTATCTTTCCTTATTACCAATCTTCAGTAAAATCTCTGCAATGAGCTAGGACAAAATTCAGCAAACATTTTCTGTAAAGGGCTGGATAGTAAATATTCTAGGCTTTGTGCCCATGCTGTCTCTGTCACAACCACTTAACTCTGTTGCAGAAAAGCATCCATAAATATGTAAATGAATGAGTGTGGCTGTGCTCCAATAAAACTTTATATACACTGAAATTTTAATTTAATATAATTTTACATGCAATAAAATATTATTCATTTTTGGACTTTTTTCAAACATTTAAAAATGTAAAATTCATTCTTGGCTCACAGGCCATACAAAAACAGGCAGAGGACCAGATATGACCATAGATTAGAGTGTGCCAACCCCAGCTCTAGGAAATTAAAGAGGAGGGCATGTTCTTCCAGAAGTAAGGCAGTAAAAGAGAAAAAAAGTGTGCCTTTCCCTGAAGATTGAGGATGGAAACCTACTACAACAGTCACCATCAGAAGACAGTCCGATTCCACGGAATGCTGAACTTCCTTAACCAAGCCCACAGTGACTGAATTTTAGGATGTCAACGTAAGGGCAGCAATGCCCTCTAAACTGCTAAAGACTGGCTATTACTGAGTAAAGCATCAATGATGTTCCAGGGCATAGAACATGCTCTGATGACACTTGATTCCTTTCTTCCTTCTTTCCTTCCTTCCTTCCCTTTTTTTTTTTTTACTGATTTTAGTTTCAGCGTGATTATGTTTAATATTTGTTAGGGTTTTTTCCTAAATCTGACTAATAGAAAAATAGGAAAAACAAATCCTTATTATTTAAAACATAGTTAAGATTTTAGGGCTGGACACTGACTCATGCCAGTCATCCCAATCCTTTGGGAGGCTGAGGTGGGAGAATCATTGAACACAGAAATTGGAGACCAGCCTAGGCAACATAGCGAGATCTCTTTTCTACAACAAAATATTTTTTTTAATTAACCAGGCATGTTCACATGTGCCTGTAGTCCTACCTACTCAGGACACTGAGATAAAAAGATCAGTTAAGCCCATGAGGTTGAAGCTGCAGTGAGCCATGAACGTGCCATTGCACTCCAGCCTGGGAGACAGAGTGAGACCCTGTCTCAAAAACATATATAGTTATTGTGGGGTTTTTTTTTGAAAGATTGATTTTTCAAGACCTATAGTCAAAGAAAAAAAGTAAAATAAGACAGTATACAAAAGATTCTTTGATAGTGATCTCTACCACTGCCCCCATATGAAAATTGCGCCATGTGTGTCTTTTTCTCCAAGTTCTGTGTACACCTTTGTGTGTATATGTGCACACTCACATGCATGTGGGCCTTTCTCCAACCTTTTATGCACACTTTGAAATAAAATTTTTCATTAAATTCTCATCTTTTGGATTAGCCAAAGGAGGGCTGTGTAGACATTAATGCAGCATAGAAAATCAATACATCACAATTAGTAAAAAGCAATTGGAAAGCCTCCTGGCTTATTTTATTTTATTTTTACTCATATACATTCAGTTTGCTTGAACAGAGAATAATTTTGCTATTCATTCCATCAGCCAGAATTCTTGAACCAACGAAGCCAATGGACACTAATGAAAAGGCATTTTTCATGTCCGTCACATTTGACTTAACACCAAGTTGCTTAATGAATTACATTTGGGTTTCACCTTAGAGTTGATTAAATATTTAACATTTGGAACAAAAATATAGCCGCATTTGGTAGGTTAAGGGTGAGCCACAAAATGGTTTCTAGCAACTGATTCTGGAAACACATTATAGGAAACACTATTAAAAATTATCTAACCCAATAAACCAATAAGTTAGGCTAGAAAACTGAGGCCCAAGAGATCAGGGGGCACACTCACGGCAAGGTAATCCAGGTTGATTTTAATCTGCCCTTTTTTTTTTTTTTTTTTTTTGGCTGCATATTGACTTGTTTTGAGAAGCAGAAGATGGGACATTTCTTTTAGGATGGTCAAATCCTAGTTTTCAGAGAGTGGCCCCCTTTTTGAACAGGTGTAGATTTTATAGCTGATCTCAGTGTGCATGTGTTTCTAACACTCCCAAATAAAGGTTCTGCTCTAAGGAAAGATACAGATTTTTGCTGCTGTGGGTAGTACAGGGTTAAGTGCCAACGTGTTTAGGTGCAAGATTTATTCTTGAAGTTTCCAGCTCTAGCTAATTGCAGATGTAAACGATATGACACTAATTTAAAAAATACATAAAAATAAAACCAGCACTTTGCAATAAAACCACAAAATTTTTTCATTGTGCCCCTTCTTTATCTAAGGACAATTATACTAGTAAAAGCAAATTGATTTAAAAAAAATACTCTTTTATCAATCTCTTTTTTTAATAAAATACCCTTTTTTAATAAAAAAATATTAAAAAGCTTCCCAACTTAAATATAATTAAGGAAAATTAACGTTTGGTTCTGATTTAGAAGTTGCTTTGGGTCGCAAAACTGTAAGCTGCTTCAGAACAGCTGTTTCCATCCAATTAATGAACTAATTTTAGAGTATTATTGAGGTATAATTGATACAATAAGCTGCACATATTTAAGGGACACAGTTTGATTCATTTTAAGTTAATGTGTCTATGTCCTTACAATGAATTCAGAACCTAGAAAAAAAACAAACTATTGATACTTCAACAACATGGCTGAATCTCCAAATCATTTATGGTGAATTACAGAAGCCAGACTAAAAAGGAGTACATACTATATGATTTCATTTCTATACATTTCTAGGCAATGTAAACAAAAAGCAGCTTTTAGCCTTTGTTCAGAGGAGAACAAAGTGCAACTTTATTCCATCATCTCACATTTGGGTTTATCTAACATTGGCTGCCCCTGCCATGTGGCCCAAGTTCAAACCCAATGGCTAAAACCCATTCAAAATAAATAAATAAATAAATTGGACTTCATCAAAATTAAAAACTTTTGCTCTTCAAAAGACACTGTTAAGAAATGAAAAGGCAAGCCACAAACTATGACAACATATATATCAAATGAAGGATTCATAGTCAGGAATGCAATAAGGCCAGGCACAGTGGCTCATGCCTATAATCCCAGTGCTGTGGAGGCGAAGGTAAGAGGATTGCCTGAGGCCAGGAGTTCAAGACCAGCCTGGGCAACATAGAGAGATCTCATCTCTACAAAAAAAAAAAAAATTTAAAGAATTATCTAAGCATGGTGGTTCATGCCTATAATCTCAGCTACTCAGAAGGCTGAGACAGGAGGATTGCTTGACCCCAGGGGGTCAAAGCTGCAGTGAGCTGTGACTGTACCACTACACTCCAGCCTGGATCACAGAGCAAGACCTTGTCTCCAAAAAAAAGCTAAAACTCAATAGGTAGACAAACAATAGACGAGGGACTGACCCCAACCTGCTGATTCTTTGCTGCCAACCTTCCCTGAGAGCCCTGCCTGACTTCGACTTCCTTCCTCCTTCCTCTCTTTGCTCTTGGACTGTTTGCCTGCATCTCACCTGGAATCTGCTCTCATGATCTCTTCAGCTACAGGATTTGACTTGCTCATAGTATGTGCTATGGTTTGAATAAGTCCCGTCCAAAATTCAAGCACTGCCAATATAATAGTATTAAGATCTGGGGCTTTTAAAAGGGAAAGGACTCCCTATACAATAAGTGGTGCCTAGAAAATTGAATTGCTGTATGTAGAAGAATAAAACTGGAGTTCTATCTCTCACCATGAACAAAAAATTAACTCAAGATGAATTAAAGACTTAAACATAAGACCCGAAACTAAAATTCAAACGTAAGACCCGAAACTATTAAAATCTTGAAAGGGAACCTAGGAAAAACTCTTCTGGCCACTGGACCTAGGCAAAGAATTTATTATGAAGACCTCAAAAGCAAATGGAACAAAAACAAAAATCCACAAATGGAACTTAATTAAATGAAAAAGCTTCCTCACAACAAAAGAAGTAACAGAGTAAACAGACAACCTACAGAATGGTAGAAAATATTTGCAAATTATGCATCCAACAAAGGATGAATATTCAGAATGTACATGAAACTCAAACAATTCAATAAGAGAAAACAAACCCATTAAAAGCAGTCAAAGAACACAAACAAACATTTCTCAAAAGAAGACATGCAAGCAGACAACAAACACATGAAAAAATGCTAGCCAGGCACAGTGGCTCTCACCTGTAATCCCAGCATTTTGGGAGGCTGAGGCAGGTGGATCACTTGAGGTCAGGAGTTCGAGACCAGCATGACCAACATGGTGAAACCCCATCTCTACTAAAAATATAAAAAATAGCCAGATGTGGTGATGTGCACCTGTAATCCCAGCTACTTGGGAGGCTGAGGCAGGAGAATTGCTTGAACCCAGAAGGTGGAAGTTGCAGTAAGTGGAGAACGCACCACTGCACTCCAGCCTGGGCAACAGTGTGATATTCTGTCTCAAAAAAAAAAAAAATCCCCACCATAACTAATGATTAAAGAAATGTAAATTAAAACCACAATGAGATATCATCCTACGCCAATCAAAATGGATGTTATTAAAAAGTCAAAAAATAACAGGTATTGGCAAGGCTGTGGAAAAAAGGAAACACGTACATTTTTGGTGAGAATGTAAATTAGTTCAATCACTATGGAAAATAATATGGAGATTTCTCAAAGAGCTGAAAATAGAACTACCATTCAGCCTAGTAATCCCACTACTGAGTATCTACCAGAAGGAAAAGAAATATTTGTATAAAAAAGACACTTGTACTCATATGTTCATCACAGCACTATTCACAATAGCAAACTCATGGAACCAACCTCATTGTCCACTAACAGTTGACTGGAGAAAGAAAATGTGGTATACATACAAAGTGGAATACTATGCAGCCTTTAAAAAGAATGAAATAGTGTCCTTTGCAGCACCTTGAATGGAACTTAAGGCCATTATACTAACTGAACTAACTCAGAAACATAAAATCAAATGCTGCATATTCTCACTTATAAGTAGGAGCTAAACAATATGTATGCATGGTCATAAAGATGGAAATCACAGACACTAGTGATTCCAAAGAGGGGAAGAGTGTGTGAGGGGAAGTTGAAAATTACCTATCCAGTACAATGTTCATTCATCCCTACTAGTATGCAATATACACATGTAACAAACAAGCCCATGTACCCCCTGGATCTAAAATAAAATATACTTGAAAAAAAAATTGTAAGGTGATTAGGCCATGAGGGCTCCTCCCTCATGAATGGGATTAAGGCTTTCACAAAAGAGTCCATGCAGAACTCAGTTAGCTTGCCCTTGCACCTTCCTGCATGTAAGGACATAGCGTTCTTTCCCTCCAGAGGATGCAGCCCTCACCAGACAACTGAACCTGCCAATGCCTTGATTTTGGACTTCTCCACCTCTAGGACTGTTAGAAATAAATTTCTATTTTTTCATGAATCACCCGGTCTATGGTGTTCTCTTATAGCAGCACAAAAACAGACTAAGACTGTATTTGTAAACTGAGCCCATTCATCCCAAGGCTGACACTATACTTACAGATATGTACCTCATTGGTGATTGCAGACTACAGCAGTCACACTCTCTTGATCTACATGTGACTCAATAGCAGCTGAGTGGACAGTTTTATGTTAACTCAGGCTAACCTTATAGGCAGCATCTTGCTTCAAGGTACACTATGTTCTCTGTCTGCCCTGGAAGTTCTCTAATCCTTGAGTTGTCTCTTAGCCTATAAAAAAGTGCAGGTAAGTTAATGCTTCCCTCCCCTCAAGACAACCCTCAAATAGTAGAGGATGAGGTATGTGGATGAATTGTCCAGTATCCCTTCCTTCAGATAAAAAATTCCGAGAGGCATTCTGCAATATTCTCAGATGTTCCCAGCAGAATTGAATCCCCATTGTCCCACAGCACTGGCCTTGATAATGCTTGTGTTGATTTTCCTCATTCCCTGTCTCTCTCTTCCCCACTCCCTTATTCCTGCTTTCCTAATAAACTACCCACTCAAGTTCATGTCTGAGCCTCTCTTGGGAGAATCTGAACTACATGGCCTCCCACAAAGGTATACCAGACTCAATTCCAAGAAACAACATATATTTTCAAGAGATAATATCATATGTTTTACACATATTAATTCAGTCGAAATGCTGGCAAGGGCAAACAAGAGTCTGTAGATCCAGACGATGGTTCTGGAGAGGAATCTGAAGTCAAGAGCATGAACAAGAAGGACTAGGCTTTTTACTTCTCTGCTTTTAATAAACTTTAGTAGGCAGCATTTCCACTACTTGAAAAGTTGGCCCTTGCCTCTTGGTTCGACACTCATAAAAAGTTTCTATTCTTGTCTTGGAAGACGGGGCTGCTGTGTTCCAACTATAGTAACAATGTAACTTCATAACCCTCCTTGGGTTTCAACTTGAGAGCTCCCTGGGAAAATAGTCCACCTCCTTGCAAAAACTATGAAGCCTAATATTACCAATTTGCTAATTCATCCAGTATCCAGAACTAGAATGACATAGCCACAGATATTCTAGATTTTGTTGTTTTATTTGATTTTATTTTTAACACATTTATGGCTTTGGCTTTTTTCACATCCAATAGGAAATAAAATGCATTCATTTCTTCACTCTGCAATAGGAGCTCGGAAGCAAACAGAACACCGTGAAGATTTTTCTTGGTATACCAGGTTTCCTAAAGATATGTTACCCTCTTTTCATTTACATTATAGCAGGAGGGGGAATAAGCTTTTGATGGGGTAGGAAACACACATGTAGAAAACAGAAATCAAATCCATTTTCCAAGGCTTCATTCACGGCCCTCACCATAAAAACCTTCTTGGATCTCCCCGATGATAATCCCAGCACTCTTTTCTCACTTTTATAGCCAACTCTTTCACTGTCTCAACAAAAGAGCAAGGCCATAGCCAGTGGAAGGGAGATTTACTTCCACTGCTTCCTGAAATCTCAGTTTATCATAACTTTTTCCATGAGTTCAGGAAATATTTCTAATTAGAAATACTCTTTTCTGAAACTTAGACAGCTGAGTTCCAGATATGTGTCTGACATTAACTTAAAGTATGACTTTAAGCAAGTTCTTCCTCCTCTCAGTATGTGAAAGAATCCCCTTTTGGATAAGGTAGCCTGTGTACATGGCTCTAAAGATAATAGGAGCTTTCACCATGCTAGCAGATCATAAGGTGTATACCCAAATACACAGGCTTATTTTGATATTAATAATGAGCACACTTTAACAAAGTATTTGCTAAGCGGTACCCTGGGCAAGACACCAATGTTCTTTCTACCTCAGTGTCTCCCCTGTATAAAGCAGGCATAATAGAACATGTGGAGAATCAAATGAATATGGCATTTTCCCAAATGAACCAGGCTCTCCAGTGATGTCAAATTATCTTCAGCAACAGTTGGAAGAAATTTCAAAGAATTCATTTAGGACAATGTTCAGAGACAGAAATTCTAGAAATGATGACATTTTGCAAGCAAAGGTGTCTTTAGCAAAAAATGAGGCATCTTTGTGGCAACGGTGGATGTTGGTGTGTATTTTAAATTGTTGAGTATTTGCTGATTATTGTGGGGGTTCACTGTGACTGTAGACTATTAGGAGTGCAAATTTTAAGCAAGGGGTAAAATGATGTCAGCACTATATTTTATCATCATTAAAAGTTATAGCATTTTGGAGCACCTTTAAAAGGAGTGCTGGGCCAGGCATGGTTGCTCACACCTGTAATCCCAGTGCTTTGGGTGGCTGAGATGGGTGGATCACTTGAGCTCACGAGTTTGAAACCAGCCTGGGCAACATGGCAAAACCTCATTTCTACAAAAAAAAAATGCAAAAATTAGCCAGGCACAGTGGTGCATGCCTGTGTCCCAGCTACTCAAGAGGCTGAGGCACAAGAATCACTTGAGCCTGGAAGTCGAGACTGCAGTGAGCTGAGGTGGGAGGATCACTTGAGCCCAGGAGACTGAGGCTGCAGTGAGCCAAGATCGTGCCACTGCACTCCAGCCTGGGCAACAAAGCAAGACTCTGTCTCAAAAAAAAAAAAAAAAGCACTGAAGAGTTACTTAATGACTGCACTCTTCAGGCTTATTCCATTTCCCATCAATGCCCCTCAAACAGAAGATACTTTCTCACTCACTATAATCCAGGGAGTCATAGTGAGTATGACTTAATAAAGCCAAAATTCACATCCCAGACTGTGATCACTAAGTAAATCTTTCATCACCCAATTCTATCTGTTAAATATTGTACCTCTGATTATATTCTGAAGTGTCACAGCTCACTCAATTTCTAGGGGCAGTAAAAATTTTATATTTGAGCAGAGAAATCTGTGAGACAGAGAGAGAGAGAGAGTGTGCGTCTGTGTGTGTGTGTGTGTGTGTGTGTGAGAGAGAGAGAGATAATCTGAATTGTATTCTTCTTTGTACTCTAAATACCTGTAATCACAGAGAATAATCTAGATGTTATAACTCCAGATGAATTACGCCCAGCAAATTAAAACAATCCAAGTTCAAACATACACAGAGACAAACACACATTAAAACAATCCAAGTTCAAACACACACAGAGACAGACACACACAGACACACACACACACACACACACACACACACTCAGTAAAGCTAAATCAATGAGGCAAATGGGTGAAGAGAAAAGACTACACGCTTTAAAATGAAGCTGGCCTTGGTTGGAATTCTGGCCTGCCATCCACTTTGTATGACTGAGAGCCTTATTCCTGCAGACTGAGTTGAAAGCCTGATTCTACCATTTGTAAGTTGTGTGATTTTGAACAAATTATCTGGCTCTCTTTTTCTCTAGTGCTTCATTGCAAAATGGGGCAAAAACAGTACCTATCTCATGGCAATGTTCTGAGTATTAAGTGATATAGCACTTATAAGAACTTGGGAGGGGCCGGGCACAGTGGCTCACACCTGTAATTCCAGCACTTTGGGAGGCTGAAGTGGGCAAATCACCTGAGGTCAGGAGTTCAAGACCAGCCTGGCCAACATGGTGAAACCCAATCTCCACTAAAACTACAACAATTAGCCGGGCATGGTGGCACATGCCTGTAATCCCAGCTACCAGGGAGGCTGAGGCAGGAGAATCACTTGCACCTAGAGGCAGAGCTTGCAGTGAGCTGAGATCACGTCACTGCACTCCAGCCTAGGTGACAGAGTCAGACTTCATCTCAGGGGAAAAAAAAAAAGCTTGGGAGACTATCTAGCATAAGCAGAACTCAAATATCAGCTATTATCATCATTGTTATCATCATCATTATTAACTGATTATACATCCTATGCAAGTTACTACTCTCCTTATGCCTGTTTCCCCTTCCATAAAACAGGTATAACAGATTCCTCTAAGACTAAAATGAGATAGTGGTGAGGAATTATCTGGGACAGTGCCTGGGTAAGGAAGCCCTCACTTAGTCATATGGAAAATGTCATCTGAGTGTCCGAAGTTTAATGGTCACTAGTCAAGAAACACTACACACTTTGAAGTAACTGAAGGTGGTAGAGCCTGGAGTGGTAGCCAGCTTTATTTATTGTCAAGGCCAGCACTCTTCATCAACTCTCCTCATTAAAATTTGCCAATTAATGAGCAGTGGCATACCCCTTAGCAAAGGTCAGCAGCAACCTAAGCAAACTTATCAAAAATTCAAAGAGGTGCAGAGTTTGGGAAAAGTTCATTCTTCCTTTAATTAACGGATCTAATTACAATCCTGACATAACAAAATGCAAAATTCTCTCTTCAAAAGACACCGAGTCAAAGGTTTAACAGCCCAGATAACCTTCTCCTTTGGTACAGGCTGACCCAAATGTAGAGGAGGAGGGAGGAGGGAATCTTAGAGTACAGTCAACAGGGTTGATGCAAGGGCTTTTCAAGAAATTAAAGCTTAGAAGCACATCAGAATCCCAGAGCAACAAAGGAATTGAGAGGGAATAAAAACACTCCTACATCCTGGGATCTGGGTGAACACAGAGTCAAGGCTTTCACTAATCTCCCTTCTTAGCAAACATCAAAGTATTTATTTGGTGACCTTTCCTGGTTAGTTATGAATAGCACTTTAACATCCTAGAGTGTGGGTCTATAATTGTTGCCTCATTTAGATCACACCTAAAGTGCAATAAGATGGAACAGCTCTGCTGTGCTTGTTTCTGAAATAGCAGGTCCAGAATTTCAAACCGGGTACCGCTAACCACAGGCTTAGAAAAGGCAGCCTGACCTACAGCTCATCTGCTCCTCTAGGGGCTAGCATCTTGAGAGGGTGAGCTCAGTCTGTTTCATGACCTAGGATCAGTTTCACCAGAGACTTCAAAAACTCTGGCAACTTCAGATTTTGCTTCATTACATGAAAGTGAATGAAGGAGATAATAGAAACCATTAAATCTTAGTGCTTTCCACCAGTTTCAACAGTGTTCAAACCCCTTCATCAGCTAGAGACTTTTCTATTCCCAATGCCTCAAAAACTTCTACCGAAGTTCCTAAGAAGCATACTTATGAATTAGAATAAACATATCACAGGGGCTGGGCGTGGTGGCTCATGCCTATAATCCCAGCACTTTGGGAGGCCAAGGTGGGTGACTCACCGGAGGTCAGGGGTTTGAGACCAACCCGGCCAACATGGTGAAACCCCATCTCTACCAGAAATACCATATATATATATATATGTATATATATACACACACACACACATATATGTGTGTGTGTGTGTATATATACATTAGCCAAGCATGGTGGTGTGTACCTATAGTCCCAGCTACTAGTAAGGTTGAGGCAGAAGAATTGCTTGAATCCTTGAGGTGGAGGTTGCAGTGAGCCGAGATTGTACACTGCGCTCCAGCCTATGCGACACAGTGAAACACCATCTCAAAAAATGAAATAAAATAGAAGAGAATAAACATACCACAGAATACTATTAACCTGAGAGAGAAAACTGGTGCCCTGAGGAAGGAAACAACTCACCTAAGGCCAAGGAGAAAGGTGATAGTAGAGGACCCTGCTGTCCACCCTCATAGCGTCAGATGTGCTTTTTCCTCTCATTTAGTCATTTAATTGTCCAATAATTATTTAATGAGCATCTTGCATGTGTTAGACCTTGTTTAGTCACTGGGAAGTGGTTGTGTGTCCAAAGAAGACATGATGTCATGGAGCTTGCCTTCTAGTGGAGGAAAATAGACAATAAAACCAACAAAGAAGCAGGAAAGATGCATCTGGGATCAGTGCTTACACAGAATTAAAACAGAGGAATGTGATAGCGACCGGCTGAGTATTACAGATGCAACCACAAGGGAAGCTCTCCCTGGAAGAGCTTCTCCCTGGAAGGTGGCATTTCAGCTGAGACTTGAGTGGCATGCAGGCTATTCATGTGAGGACCGGGGGGAGGGCATAAAAGCAGACAGGGACGGTTGGTGCCAAGGCCTGGGGCTGCTGAAGGAGCAGACGGAGGCGCAGCAGGCTGTGGGCAGATAATACAGGGCTCTGCACATCCATGAGAGCGTGTATGAATTTTATTACCAGTGAAATAGAATCCACTGGAGGGTTTTAAACAAGGAATGATCTGAATTCTCTGAAAAAGATCATCCCGGCAGATGTGCAGAGACTGGATTAGAGGAGACGGGAGGATCAGGAAAAATAACTAATGGGTCGTAGGCTTAATATCCGGGTGATGAAGTAATCTTTACAACAAACCCCGTGTTTGTTGCCTATGTAACAAACCTGCACATGTATCCCTGAAAAGTTATAAATAGAAGAAGAAGGAGAAGGAGGAGGAGGAGGAGGGAGAAGAAAGAAAGAAATAGTTCTTTGGGGCGGAGGAGGAGAGAGAGAAGAAAGAAAGAAATAGTTCTTCGGGGGCAAATAGATGTCTATAAGATGCCCACGTGAGATACCAGCAAGACGACTGGACATAGAAATACACAAACCTGGGATTCCAGGAAGACGCCTGGGGTAGGGGCATCCAATTGGGAGTTACCACCTTAGGGCTGTTATTTAAAGTCATGGGATTGGATGAGGTCACCGGGCAAAAGGAGGAATGCTTGCGAAGCAGCAGTCCACCCCTCTCCTTTCCACGAGGAGCCCTGTGCTTTTTTATCTCATACACAGCAGTTCTTTGACAGTGCTTGAAAATAACAAAGGAAGTGAGGTGACTCTCGGCGTCCTTAGACGCAGCGTGTTTGTACTTGGTGCCTCTTCCCCGTAATCAAAAGGCCCTCAGAGGTGAGACGCGAAGACGCACACTCCCTGTGATGTGCGGCAGAGTGAACCCTGGTCCCTTACTCAAGTCCTTCATAAAGGAAAAGGAAAAAAAAAATCAATCTGCTTCCACAAAACTGTTGAGTTTTACTTACTGTGCACGTGGGAGGAAAAAAGAAGGCGCAGCTTTTTTCTGAGCCCGGGATGAGGCTGCCCCCTCGTGTCCACTAACGGGCATGACCCGCTCAGCAACCCAAAATCCATTTTTCAAAGTTGGGAGCACACACAGCTGCCTTTATTTCCTCCTCGCTTTTTTCTTAAATAAGCACCATTTTCTAGAAATCAATCCTATGACTTCCCATTAGAGGAACATAGAAGCAGGAGGAAGTAAAAAAGGTCCAGATGACTTTAACCACCACTGAAACACCAAAAGGTGAGCTTTTTAGAGACACATCCTTCCTCCTAAAAGGCACTATTGTTTTTAGGAGGGAAAAAAAAAGCCGAACTCCATGACTCACCGTAATCCCAGCACTTTGGGAGACTGAGGAAGGAGGATCACTTGAGTCCAGGAGTTTGAGACTCACCTGTGCAACACAGCAAGAACCTATCTCTACAAAAAAAAAAAAGAAAAAAAAATTGAAAACTTACCCTGGCATGGTGCATGCCTGTACTGCCAGCTACTCAGGAGGCTGAAGTGAGAGGCTCGCGTGAGCTATGATTGCACCACTGCACTCCAGTCTGGGTGACAGAGCAAGACCTTGTCTTAAAAAAGAAAAGAAAAGAAAAGAAAAATAACACATATCTTTCCCTATAGCACAAGTTATAATTCTAAAGCAGTGATATTGATGGCTTAACAGATTCAGATACCTGGTGTTCCTTTAAAATGCCCCAGGGAGTATGACCTTGATGTGATTGGTCGGGCTGATCAACCAGCGTCTTGATGTGGGCTCCCCTGAAAGCAGAACCTGAGACAAGGATTTGAGTGCAGGCGATGTCTGAAGCAGGAGTGTGGAAGGCCAGGAGCAAAACAGGAACCAGGGAAAAGCAGGTGTGGGTTATTGAGCTGTTTACATTTGGGTCAGTTGGAGCTCAGATCCACCAGGGAACTTCTGAGAACCTATGTAGAATTGTGCAGCTAAAGGGCAACCGTCTGGTGCCTTTTTCTTCTTTTTTCCTTTTTTGAGACAGAATCATTCTTTGTCACCCAGCCTCAGCTACCAAGTAGCTAAGATCACAGGCAAATGCCACCCTGCCTAATCATTTTTATTTTATTTTAGAGACAAAGTCTTGCTATGTTACCCAGGCTGATCTTAAACTCATGGCCTCATTCAAATCTCATGCTTTGGCCTCCTAAAGTGTTGGGATTACAGGCGTGAACCACCGCACCCAGCCTCTAGAGAGTTTCTTCCCTAAAGGATTCAGCTGTCTTTTAGAGAAGACAGACATTACACACATCCTTATGGTTAGAGGCACTTAATACTATCTTCTCTGGCAGACCACAGTGATCTTGATATTATAAATTATATTTTATATAAGTTACATTTTAATCACCTTTTATTTAATCAACAAACTCTCGTTCCCTGTTGAAGGATTGGTCTCTTGTACATCTTGGATAAGGCAGTTGACTGTCCTTCCGTGGCTTTCAAAAGAGTCCTTCAGGCAGAAGAGAACAGGACACACGTGGAAATGCTTGAAGTGAGATGTGGGCAGGAACAGGAACTGTCCACCTCCACTGGGCTGAAAAAGATGGGCAGAGGTGATGTGGCCTGGGTATGACCAGCATCTGTGTCCTCCAGGAAGAGTCTCATCTTGAATAATTTAGAGGACACAGTGCCACATTTTCTATTTGCTACCTGTGCAAGCTTTGGGAAACTTCTTTGCCCTCTACACCATAATTTCTTCATCCATAAAGTAATTACAATGGTAGCTATAATTAAATGCTCTTCTAAATAATAAACGTGTTAATATATGTGAGATGCCTAGTGCAAGAAGAAAAGCACATTAAGTTGTTATAGTATTGTTAATAAAATAATAATTATACAAGTAATATATCATCTGCCTTACTGCTTTCTAATTTTGGTTCACATTTTATTGACTCCGTTTTGGTCTTGCTCTTACTCAGTTCCTTCCGTTTATTTAGACACATGGTGGTTGCCTTCACTTGTTTCCTTTCTTCCTTCTTCCTTCCTAACAAATACTGATTGAGCCCTAACTGTGCTTCAGGCACGGTGCTTACCTGACTCTATAATTCTTCTTTGTTTCTCAGGCTGTATTTAACACCCTTTCCTGAAATACTGGAAATTCATTGTTTGTGTAAATACTGGCCCCAACTAACACCTATTCTGCCCCACAAATACTTTAAAATCTTGTCATGCTGCACTGGAAGTGCAATAAAAAAAACTAGAACTTACATCTGAATGAGCAGATCCTCACCTAGCAAAGTTGCACAACCCACCTCTCTGCACCTCCACCCCAAGCATGCACTTAGGGAATGGTACAGAGTTGGCTTACTGTTTTTTATGTATTTGAAGACAAAAAATAATTTTTATTTTATTTGTAGGAATATGCAACAACACAAAGACAGGAATTACACAACACCAGAGACCACATCTTATTCTTCTTTTGCCTCCCCCACTTTCCACTGACCCTAGTAACCTTCACTTAGTATACGATAAGTATTAACTACTGTATTCATTCATTTATCAACTATTTTAAGCACTTAGTATAATTGACCATTGATGTATTATGTGATGAAAAAGGAACACAAAGGTGATTAAAATATAGTTTATAATATCAAGATCACTGTGGTCTGCCAGAGAAGATAATATTAAGAGCTTCTAACTATAAGGATGTGTGTAATGTGTCTGTCTTCTCTAAAAGACCGTAGAACCCTTTGGGGAAGAAACTCATGTTTGTAGTCCCCAAGGCACATAGTAGCTTCTTCTACCCATAAGAAAGTAAGAAAATAGAAAACTCAGTCACTTCAACGGACAGAGAATACAGTCCACTGAAAAAGGATCTTGGAAAAGTTTTATAATGGTTTGAATGGTTGTTCCTTCCAAAACTCACATTGAAATTAGCTGCCATTGTAACAGTGTTGACAGGTGGGGCTCTTAAGAGGCGACTGGGCCATGAGGGCTCTGTCCACGTGGGTGGAATTACGGCTGTTATAAAAGGATGAGTTTGATCCCTTTTGTCTCTTGGCTCTTCCACTTTTCTGCCATGTGAGGAGCAGTTTCTCTCCTCCATAAAATGCAGCCTTCAAGGCCTCATCTCGGGAGTGGAGACTGGGCCTTCACAAGACACCAGGCCTGCGAGTGCCTTCATCTTGAACTTCCCAGCCTCCAGAGCTGTGAGAAATAAATTTCTGTTCTTTATAAGTTACCTAGTCTGTAGTAGTCTGTTATAACAGTGCAAAATGCACTAAGGCAAGTTTTGCAGATACGTGGAATTGAAGTGGAGAATATTTCAACAGACAAAAACGTGAAAGAAAGAGCACATGAGGGCTGGCACAGTGGCTCACACCTGTAATCCCAGCAGTTTGGAAGGCCAAGGCGGGTGGATCACCTGAGGTCAGAAGTTCAAGACCAGCCTGACCAACATGGTGAAACCCTGCCTCTATTAAAAATACAAGAATTAGCCGGGCATGGTCACAGGAGCCTATAATCTCAGCTACTCAGGAGGTCAAAGCAGGAGAATCACGTGAACCCAGGAGGCAAAGCTTGCAGTGAGCCGAGATTGCAACACTGAACTCCAGCCTGGGTGACAGAGCGAGACTTCATCTCCAAAAAAAAAAAAGAAAGAGAGTACATGACCACCATATGTCGTTTAACAAGGAGGGACACATTCTGAGAAATGTGTTGTTAGGGGATTTTATTATTGTGAGGACATCATAGAGTATACTTACACAAACCTAGATGGTATAGCCTACTACACACATGGCTATGTGGTAAAGCCATTGCTCCCAGGCTTCAAACCTGTACCGCATGGTACTGTACTGAATACTATAAGCAACTGTAACACAATGATAAGTATTCATGTCTCTAAACATATCTCAACATAGAAAATATAATGTGTGGTGCTATGACATTAGGACAGCCACTACATCACTAGACAATAGGAATTTTTCAACTCCCTTATAATCTTCAGGGACCACCATTGTATATGCAGTCCATCAGTGACTGAAACATGGATGTACAGGACGTGGCTATACTAGTCGAAGGAAGCACAAGCAAAGATACAGAGTCAGGAAATATTTATGCACACCCTGTGATAAGAGTATGCAGTATGATGAGAATTGAGAGGGTTTATCAGGGAGTAACAGAAGAATAAGCTAGAAAGAAAGTTTTAGACCAATTAAATGATTGAATCTTATGGATGGGGAACCACTTACCATCAAATGCAATTACCAGGGCACTGTGGGAAGAAGATTTACACCTTATTATTTACCAGAGAAAGACTATATTTTGTTTTACCATGAAAGGGGCATTGTCCAGAACAGTAATTTCTATAATTTAATCCATAAGTTTATGGAAGGAGCTATCTAGATATTACACATAGTACATGAATTCGAAAGATAATAGTCTAAGATTTTTTTTCCACAGGTTTTCGGGGAACAGGTGGTATTGGTTACATGAGTAATTCTTTAGTGGTGATTTGTGAGATTTTGGTGCACTCGTCACCCGAGCAGTATACACTGCACCCTATTTGTAGTATTTTATCCCTCACCCTCTTCCCACCCTTCCCCCTGAGTCGCCAAAGTCCACTGTGTCATTCTTATGCCTTTGCATCCTCCCACTTATGAGTGAGAACATATGATGTTTGATTTTCCAAAAGATACAGTCTATAGATTGAATGAATAATGTTTTGTACACATTTGCAATATCTATCTATGTATAAGGGTTTAATAAACAAAACAACTCATTTAAAATAGCTCAACAATTTGTTCAAAATCAATGGAAAATATAAAGACTATCACTGTCTTAGCACTGGTAATGGATCTAGAGATGATCAAATAAAAAATAAAACAGAGACTCTGCATCTTCACAGATAGTAATCTGGGGCAAGATAACTAAAACTCATCATCAAAGTTTCTCTTTTTTTCCCCCAATTTTAGCAACAACCACTGTTTGTTAGACACTATGCCTGGAGAACAGTTGGAAGGAAGGTGGATTGGAAACTGTGAGCCCAGTGAAGTAGTGACAGTGGCAGTGATTTAAGTGAGAAATAGTGGATGTCTGAAGGTGATACCAGAAGAGGTAAAGAAGAGGATGCAGCTATGAGAGATGAGGTATCTGTAAAATAAAAAAGGCTAGATGAACAACATTAATGGAGTATGGCAATGAGGCATTCATTGAGAATATCTCCTGTGTTTCTAACTTGCACAACAGGATGAATTGTGATGCCTTTTTCTGCATGTGTTTGCATACCAGTGTGTGTCAAGAGGTGGAGGGAAGTGGCAGATTGTGAGTTCAGTTTTCTTGAATTAAGGAGTATTTGGAACATCCAAGACAGACGATTTCAGTACAACTGGCCAACAACACACTCTACCAAATGTGCCATTTTAGGTTCAATCGGGACCTTTATAACACTTATAAAAACAAAGTTTGAATTTTCAAAAAAGGGGAGAGTTGTTTCCCTCCACAAATCTGAGCAAAAAGCTCTCTCTAAGTCAATTCACTGAAAGTTTTCTACTAACTCGTAGCTCCTCAAGGGAAGGCACTCTCTCATTTATCTCTGTATCATCAGAACCTAGGCATTCAGGAAATGTTTGTTGAATTAATGTTAGAATATATTTCTGTTCTGTTCTCAAGAGTCTAAAAGACTGCTGAAAAGGAATTCAAGCCTGTAAACAGGGCTCTTTGGGAATCAGGCGAGAGGAAGGAGGAGCTAAAGAAAGCATCTTTCAGGCTAGGCATGGCAGCTCACGCCTATAATCCCAGCTCTTTGGGAGGCCAAAGTGGGAGAATCACTTGAGGCCAGGAGTTCGAGACTAGCCTGGGCAACATGGTGAAACCCATTTCTACAAAATAACATTTTTAAATTAGCCAGCATAGTGGTATATGCCTGTAGTCCCAGCTACTCGGGAGGCTGAGGTCAGAGGATTACTTGAGCCCAGGAGATTAATGCTGCAGTTAGCTGTGATCCAGCCACTGCACTCCACCCTGGGCAACTGAATGAGACTTTGTCTCAAAAAACAAAAGGGCAGGGGCAGGTGATATCTTCAGAATATAGCCAGTTGCTTCCTCCTACACTCATCCTCTGCCACGTGATTTCTATATAGAGTTTTAAACTAGAGAGATTAGAGCATGTTTTAAAGAAGGGGAAGAAGAGGAGGAAAGGGAGGAGAGAATAAGGAGTAGAAAACCTGCCATAGTTCCCACTGGCTTTGCAGTGTATTAGTTCCAGACATTTATGAGGCCTGGTTTTGTATTCTTTTGAAACTCTTCTATCCTTTTCTGTTTAAGCCTAACAAAATTTAAAGAGTCTTCACTCCTTGAAACCAAATGGTTATGAACTTAGCAAATAGCGGATACTAAAAGCTGATGAAGAGGAAGAGAGAATGGAAGGAAGCAAGGACAGAAAGAAATCTCTTTACACAGGCTGGCTTTCATGCATGGTACTACTGAATGTCGGTTTTTCTTTTTTTTCATTTTCTTTTTTTTATTGCATTTTAGGTTTTGGGGTACATGTGAAGAACATGCAAGATTGTTGCATAGGTACACACATGGCAGTGTGATTTGCTGCCTTCCTCCCCATCACCTGTATCTGGCATTTCTCCCC
>CAUYQU010026981.1:0-11130 GCA_963574635.1 Cheracebus regulus | reverse complement strand
AAACCACATGATCATTTCAATTGCTATTGAAAAAGCATTTGATAAAATCCAATAACGCCTATGATAAAAACCCTCAGAAAACTGGGTATGGAAGAAACATAACACAATAAAAACCATATATGTCAGATTCACAGTTAGTATCATACTGAATGCTGAAAAAATAACATCCTTTCCTCTAAGATCTGGAACACAACAATGAGATTTACTTTCACTCCTGTTATTTAACATGGTACTTGAAGTCCTAGTTAGAGCATTCAATCTTGAGAAAGATAGAAAGTACATCTAAATCTGAAAGGAAGAATTCAAATTATCCTTGCTTGCAGGTAATATAATCCTATATTTGGAAATGTTTAACGACTCCACAAAAAACTATTAACACTGATGAACAAATTCAGCAAAGTTGCAGCAGACAAAATCAACATACAAAAATCACGAGCATTTCTATACACCAATAGTGAAAAATCCAAGAAAGAAATACAAAAGAAATAAAAAATGTAATTCCATTTGTAATAGCCACAAATAAAATTAAACACTTAGGAATTAACCAATGAAATTAAATATCTCTATAGTGAAAACTACTAAACATTGATAAAATTCATTGAAGAGGGCACCAATAAATGGAAAGATATAGCATGTTCGTGGATTAGAGGTGTCAATATTGTTAAAATGTCCATTCTAGACAAAGAAATATATAGATTCAATGCAATCCCTGCCAAAACATCAATGATACTATTCACAGAAACAGAAAAAAAATTCTAAAAGTTATATTGAATCACAAAAGACCCAGAATAGCCAAAGCTATCTTAAGCAAAAAGATCAAAAATGGAGGAATCACTTTACTTGACTTCAATTTACACTACAAAGATATAGTTAACAAAAAAACATGGTAGTGACATAAAAACAGGCAGACCAATAGAACAGAGAATCCAGAAGCAAATCTACACACCTACAGTGAACTTATTTTCCACAAAGGTGACAATAATATATACTGAGAAAAGAACATCTCTTCAGTAAATGACCCTGGGAAAGCTAGATATCAATATCCAGAAGAATATAACTAGAACCCTATCTCTTGCCATATTCAAAAATCAACCAAAATGAATTAACAACTAAAATCTAAGACCTCAAACTATGAAACTACTACAAGAAAACATTGGGAAATCTCTCCAAGACATATGTCTGAGCAAAAATTTCTTTCTTTCTTTCTTTTTTTTTAAAGATGGAATTTCGCTCTGTTGCCAGGCCAGAGTTCAGTGGCGTGATCTCAGCTCACTGCAACCTCTGCCGCCCAGGTTCAAGCAATTCTCCTGCCTCAGCCTCCTCAGTAGTTGGGACTACAGGCACGTCCCACCACACCCAGTTAATTTTTGTATTTTCAGTAGAGATGGGGTTTCACCATGTTGGCCAGGATGGTCTCAACCTCTTGACCTCGTGATTTGCCCGCTTTGGCCTGCCAAAGTGCTGGAATTACAGGTGTGAGCCGCTGCGTTGAGCCAGTCTGAGCAAAAATTTCTTGAGCACTATTCCACAAGCACAGGTAACCAAGAAAAAATTGACAAATGGGATGATGCTGGCAAAGCTGGATATTCATATACAGAAGAATATAATTAGAACCCTATCTCTAGTCATATTCAAAATTAAAACCAAAAGGAATTAACAACTAAAATCTAAGACCTCAAACTATAAAACTACTATAAGAAAACATTGGGAAAACTGTTCAAGACACTGTGGTCTGGGCAAAAATATCTTGAGTGCTATTCAACAAGCACAGGTAACCAAAGCAATAATGGACAAATGGGATCACATCAAGTTAAACTACTTCTCCACAGGAAGGGATACAATCAACAAAGTGAAGCAAAAACCCATGGAATGGAAGAAAATATCTGCAAACTACCCATCTGACAAGGAATTAATTAATTAATTATCCTTATATAAGGAGTTCAAATAACTTACAGGAAAAAATCTAATAATCTGATCAAAAAATGGGCAAAATATTTGAATAGACATTTCTTTAAAAAGATGTACAAATGGCAAAGAGGCATATGAAAAGATGCTCAACATCATTGATTATCTGAGAAATGCGAAGCAAAAGTAAAATGTGATATCATCTCACCTGAGTAAAAATGGCTTATATCCAAAAGAGAGGCAATAACAAATGCTGGTGAGGATGTAAAGAAAAGGGAACACTTGTATGCTGTTAGTGGGAATGTAATTTAATACAACCACTATGGAGAACAGTTTGAAGGTTCTTCAAATATCTAAAAATTGAGCTACTATATGATCCAGGAATCCCACTGCTGGGTATATACTCAAAAGAAAGGAAATCAGTATATGGAAGACATATTTGCAGTCCTATGTTCATTACAGCAGTGTTTGCAGTAGCTAAGATTTGGAAGCAACCTAAGTGTCCAACAGATGAATGGATAACGAAAACATAGTAGTTGTACACAATGGAGTACTATTCATCCATGAAACAAAATGACATCCAGTCATTTGCAACAACATGGATGGAACTGGAGATATTTGTGTTAAGTGAAATAAGCCAGGCATGGAAAAACAAACATCACATGTTCTCACTTATTTGTGGGATCTAAAAATCAAAACAATTGAACTCATGAACATAGAGAGTAGAAGGATAGTTAGCAGAGACTGGGATGGTTATTGAGGGTTGGCAGGGGGAGGTGGGAATGGGTATACAAAAACATGGAAAGAATGAATAAGAACTACTATATGATAGCACAATAGGGTAACATAGTCACTAATAACTTAGTTGTACATTTTAAAATAACATAAAGGGTATAATTGGATTGTTTGCAACTCAACAGACAAATGCTTGAGGAGATGGATACCACATTCTCTATAATGTGCTTATTTCACATTGCATGCTTGTATCAAAACATCTCATGTACTTCATGAATATAAATACCTACTATGTACCATGAAATATAACAATAAATAAATACATAAAAATTAAAAATTATACAAAGTATGATATTTTGGAATCCAAGTGTTTCAGAGTCTCTAGGTATAAGGCTCAAGTATTTGCATTTTAAATAAATTACTTAACTCCATGATTTTTATGAATTTGTAAGTTTGAGAACCATTGCCTTAAAGAAGTAGGGGTAGGTTAACTCAAATAAGGTACTATCGTATAATCTTTTTTGATGGAAGACACACTGTCCTGGCCAGGAAGAGACCTAGAGTGTAGTTCTGGTTTTACCCCTTATTTTCTATGAGATCTTGAGTTAATGATTCCTCTCTTTCAGCACAATTTTTTTTCTGTACATTTATGAGAGATTTGATCCAAAGAAACTCTAATTGCTTCTTCAGCGCTAATATTCTATAAATCTACACAGAGAATATCAAATTAATGAACTTGTTTTATGAAGTCAGAGTATCTAGCACCCAGTAAAATGTCTAACATATAGTATAAATTAAATGAATATTAATTATATGAATGCAGACACAACATATAAACAAGTTCAAGAAAGACTGAAATACATTCTCAGTTGATCAACATGTAATAGACAGTGCTTTAAGGAAAGCTAACAAAATATTTGGAAGCTATCTTTATACCTATGAGGACAATCATATATTTTACTCACATTATATCTTGGTGGCCATCTGAGATAAGTACTTGGCTGAATAGAACTTAGTTGGATCTGATTCAACTTGTAATTATCCTTTTACACATAGTTTCATTTGACAGCTACATCTCATTGACCTCTCCTCCCAGTAACTCCCCACCAATCCCCCAGCAATCATACCACGACATTTAACACTTAATTGTGTGATGTCTTTCAAGTTACATTTCATCTGTTTAAGCCTAATTTTTCAAGGTACATCAAGCTTCTGGGAGCCAGAGATCATAACCCTTCTCATATATCCAGCATTGCCCATATAGATTTTAATACCTAGTCAACCAGTAAATACTTGATTAACAGGTGTTAGACTTTTGCATTTCTGCAGTGCTTTGTAAATTATAAAGTGTTTTTAAAAGTAGTTCATTTGATTTTCGCAACCACTATAAAAGGCAGTCAGATAAGGTATTATTATTCCCATTTCATAAAGAAACTGAGGCATAAGGAATTTATAGAGTGAACAAATAACACATGCCAGCGCTCTTTCTACTATACCACATGACATTGTATCTTATTGTTGAAAGGAGAGGCAAGGACATACATTTTAGTATCCAAGAACTTTCTTTTTTTTAAATTATACTTTAAGTTCTGGGGTACATTATACCTGTGCCATGGTGGTTTGCTTCATCCATCACTGTGTCATCTACATTAAGCATTTCTCCTAATACTATCCCTCTCCTAGCCCCTACCCCCCTGCTATCCCTCCCCTAGCCCCCCACCCCCAACAGGCCCCAGTGTATGATGTTCCTCTTCCTGTCTATCTTAAAAATTTCAGCCCCTTCTAATAAAAATGTTTGTACTAGAGAAACCCAATAAAAAAATTTAGGATACTAAATGCATAGGACTTTATGAGTTTCTAATTAGGATAAGGAGAAATATTAATGACTGGATAGTAGTTTTATTGTATTTTAAACTTGATATTGTCTTCATAGTAGAGCTTTCTAAATTTCTGTACCTGAATTCCTTTTTTATCTTCGTGATTTCCAGCAAACATTTGTATCCAAATGGGTCAATATTTCTTATCTAAGTGAACCTGAGGTCTCTTGCTTCTTATGTCTTAACCTTTTGTTATTGTCTTTGTTTCTTTTTTTTTCCAGTTAATATGTTGGTGAATGCTTTTAAACTGAAAACTGAATACAAACAGTTATGAAACCATATAAGAAAATGAATTAATTGAAATATTTACTTAATTTTTCCAAGGCATTTTTCCAAGTGGTCTTCTCACTGCCTTAGAGCAGTGGTCTTCTCACTACCAATCAAAGCATGGCTATGGAAACTGGGCAAATCTGGTAATTACCTTTTATTTAATAAAATATTGATACTATACAACATTTTAAAGAAATAGCTATTTCTTTAAAAATTCATTTGACTTTATATATATTATCTATGTTAGTAGATTTAGAAAAATAGCCCTATGTGAAATAAACAGGTTTACCAAAGGTAAATTAGCCTTTCCTCTGACCCAGTGTGCCAGCAGAGATACAGGTTGTGAAATCCTTAATACAAGAGTAAACTACGTACTTTAAAATGGCATATGATTAGAAAGATAACTCTTAGAGAGCAAAATGTGTCCAAATGATCCCATTACTTGGGTCGTTTTTCAAAACCTGTCCCCCTCCCTCCCTCCTCTCTCTAGTAGTCCCAGTATCTATTGTTCCTATCTTTGTGTCCTTGTGTCACTGTTTAGCTCCCACTTAAAAGTTGAAACATGTGGCATTTGGTCTTCTCTTCCTGCCTTAATTTGTCTACACAATATACCCATGTAACAAACCTGCACTTGTATCCCCTGAACCAAAAATAAAAGCTGAATTAAAAAAAAAAAGAAAGAAAAATGTGTGTCCATGAATAGGCTGGAAGGAGAGCTACATTTAAATTCGTAATGTGCAGTTAGAACAAAAAATGACAGAGATTTCATGATAAATACAATATGCTTTATAAAAATGGATTAATTAATTTATTCTAGAACCAGTAATAAGTGGCTACAATTCACTTGATTGGAAACTAATCAGGAGCAAAAACAAAGTAAATATACTAAAATTTCTGTAACTGATTTCAAAGATTTGTGTCAGATATTCACCTGCATGCATACACAGACTAAGCTGGAGACCAGCATTTGATATATAAAGTCAAGTGAATTATTAAAGAAATAGCTATTTATTTTCAAATAAAGTTTTAAAGAAATAGCTATTTCTTTAAAATATTGTATGGCATCGATATTTTATTAAATGGAAGATAATGTACCAGATTTGACCAGTTCTCATAGCAGCTTTTGATTGGTAGTGGGAAGACCACTGCTCTGAAGCAATGAGAAGACCACTGAGGGCATAAACAATAAAATTGTGCTGCTTGTTGAATGTGAAAACTGTGCTAGTCATATACTATATATAGACGAAGTTGTTTTGAGTGCTGTTTTGATTCTCCTGGACATTTGCCTTGAGTCATCTCTGCCCAGGGCAAAATTGCTAGGCTGAAGTTGTCTTTGACTTCCTTCAATATCCTTTTCTGGAAGTAATAATAACAGTATTAGCTAACATTTACTGAGCACTTACTGTGTCCTAGGCACTATACTAAGCACTTTATGAAAGGTAATTATATTCCTCACAACAACTATATGAGATAGTTACTATCTATCATTATTCACATCTTGCAAAGAAACTGAAAAACACAGAGGTCAAATAACTTGTCCCAAGACCACACAGCCAGTAAGTGTTAAAGCTGAGACTTGTCCCGACAACTTAACTCTTAAAATATTTGATCCTAACTCCTTCATTATACTACTGTACCCATCTTTAATCTTCTAGATTTTAGAATTGAGAATTTCCTCTCTCCTGCCCATCAGCCACTTACTGGACTCAGTGATAATTCCCTCAAGACTTCTACAGGTTCTATATTTAACCCTCTCCAGTTTTAGAATGGATGCAGCGGCTCATGCTTGTAATCCCAGTACTTTGGGAGGCTGAGGTGGGCAGATCACATGAGGTCAGGAGTTTGAGACCAGCCTGGCCAACATGGTGAAACCATATCTCTGCTAAACACACACACACACACAAAATTAGCTGGGTGTGGTGGTAGTCACCTGTAGTTCCAGGGGCATGGTAGTGGGCACCTGTAGTCACAGTTACTCCAGAGGCTGAGGCATGATAATTGCTTGAACCTGGGTGACAAAGGTTATGCTGAGCTGAGAAATTATGTCACTGCACTCCAGCCTGGGAAACAAAGCAAGACTGTTAAAAAAAAAAAAAAAGGCAGTCTAGGCCACAAGGATTGCAATGCTTAGGTGAATCCTAGTGCTGAACTAGGTCCAGAGAGAGGATTGGAGGTGGAGTTTGGGGGCATGTTGAGGTAATGTGTTATCTTTCCGGGTGCACAAGGGGGCGTAGTTTTAAGGACAAGAACTTCCCAGTGTCATGTCCTTCTCCCATCTCTCTCCATCTGGGAGATTTAACGGTTTATGTTTAAATTTCACAGGCACGGGGGAAAAAACTAAAAATCAGGCACCCCAGCAGAAGTTTAAAGGAACTCCTTTCATTGGCCAGAGGAACTTGGGGAGGTGGGAATGTCTCCCAGGATAGATTCCCCTGCTCCTTCACCCACACTGGATTTCTAGCTCTCTGGAATCTCCTCCCACATTGTGGGAGCTCTCTTTCTCCTCCTGGATTTCCCCTCTGGGGTCCCCTTCCACCCAGTGTGGAAGCTGTCTTTCCTCTCCTGGATTCCACCTTTCTGGATTCTCTCATTCAGTGGGAGCAGATTTTTCCTTCTCTGGTTTTCTCCCTCTGGGAAGCCTTCTCACTCAGTGTGAGAGCGGCTTTTCTTTCTTTCATTCAGTGTGAGAGCTAGCTATTTCTTTCTCTCTCCTCCTTCTTTTTCTCTCTCTACCTAAATAGATCCCTTTCTACAAACACTTTTGAGTACAGCATTTACTTTTATGAGTGCACTGCACCATGGTCTCCTCTCCCATTCTGGAGGAGTGATAGACCAAGAACCTGGAGAAACATCCTCTCAGGGGAACTGAAGGGTCCCCTGAAACCCTGAACCCCAACATTGTGACATACTGAGATACCAGCTGGAGCAGCCCAGGGAGTGCTAGCATCACCCTTTCCTTACTCTAGGCCACACAGCTCCTGGATCGAATAAAGACTCCTTCCTTCCACTTAAGAAGAAGAGAGGGAAGTGTTGGGAGGACTCTGTCTTGTATCTTGGATGCCAGCTCAGCACAGCAGGATAGGACACCAGTCAGAGTTGTAACTCCTGTTTCAGGCCCACCAGACCACATTTCTAGACACATCTTGGGCTAGAAGGGAACCTGTTGTCTTGTGGGAAAGGACTTAGTCTTGACAGCACTTATCTTCTGCTAAGGGAAGAGCCCTTGGGCCCTGAATAACCTCCAACAATACCCATGTACTACATCGAGGGCCTTGGTGAGCCTCTGAGACTTGCTGGCTTCAGGTGAGACTCAGCACATGACCAGTTGTGGTGGTTATGAGGCGAAAGTCCATCTGCTTAAGAAAAGCAAAGAAAAAAGTAAAGGTGACTGTCTTGCACCTTAGGTACCAGTACAGCCACAGGGTGTAGTGAACCAAGCAGGATTTTATTGTCCCTGATTAAAGAACTTGACTGTTGGACAGGATTTCTGGACTTGCCCTGGGCCAAAGGAGTGTCCACTTCCCTGAATGGTGAGTCCTGGACCAGGAAGCATTAGCAGCAAGATGACTTAAGAGTCCTTGGGCCTTAAGGAAACATCAGAGGTAGTCTGGCAGTACACATCATGGCCTGTGATGGTGGTGATGGCTACAGGGTGAGGCTCCTCTGCCTTTGGAAAGAGGAGAGAAGAGTGGAAGCATTGTGTTTTGGGGTTTCTGTGTTAGCCACAATACAATGGAACACCAGGTACACTTCTAAGGTTTTGACTCTAGTCCCTGACTCCAAGATGGCACTTCTGAATCCACCAAGGGCCTGGAGGACCTCATCAATCTGAAGGAAAGGAAACACACCTGTCTGGCTTTGCCACCTGATGATTATAGAGCCTAGGGCCTTGAGTGACCATAGGCAGTAGCCACGGAGTGGTTACAGCAGGTCTTGTGTGAGACTCAGTGCTGTGCTGGCTTTAGGTCTGAGGCAGTGCCATCATAGTAGTTAGTGGTGATGTTTGTGTAAATCCACTGCCAGCTCTATGTGGCTTAGAACAGAGAGGGAGAGAGGGAGAGAGAAAGAGAGAGAGAGAGAGAGAGAGAGAGAGAGAGAGGGAGGGAGGGAGGGAGTCTCTGTATGTTTGGGAGAAAGTACAGGAAGAAAAAATGAGTCTCTGCTTGATAATCCAGATAATTCTTTTGGTTAGGTCTGAGGCCATCAAAGCAATATTTCTATGAGTCTGCAATAACTAGAGCATTAGTGAACTTGGGTTGCTTCCTAAATCAGATATGGCTTAGATCACAACACCTAATTCCTTTAAAATATCTGGAAGGCTTCCTCAAGAAGTACAGCTACAAATAAGCTCAGACAGTGAACACTACAATAAATACCTTACTCCTCAATGTTCAGACACTGAAGAACATCTACTAGCATCAACACTATCCAGGAATACATGGCTTCAACAAATGAACAAAATAAGACATAAGGAACCAGTTCTGGAAAAATAGAGATATGTGACCTTTCAGACAGATAATGCAAAATAGCTATGTTGAGGAAACTCAAAAAAATTCAAGATAACACAGAGAAGGAATGCATAATTGTATCAGATACATTTAACAAATAGATTGAAGTAATTAAAAAGAATCAAGCAGAAATTCTGTAGCAGAAAAATGCAACTGGCATACTGAAGAATGTGTTGGAGTCCTTCAATAGCACAATTGACCAAGAAGAAGAATTAGTGAGCTTGAAGACAGGCTATTTGAAAATGCGCAGGCAGACGGAAAAAAAATTAAGCAAGCCTACAGGATCTAGAAAATAGCCTCAAAAAAGTAAATCTGTTAAATAAGAGTTATTGGTCTTAAAGAGGAGGTAGATAATGAGATAGGGGTAGAAAGTTTATTCAGAAGGATAACAACAGAGAACTTCCCAAACCTAGAGAAATATATTGATATCCAAGTACAAGAAGGTTATATGACACCAAGCAGATTTAATCCCATGAAGACTACCGCAAGGCATTTAATAATCAAATTCACAAAGGTCAAGGATAAAGAAAGGATCCTAAAAGCAGCAAGAAAAAATGAGTGAAAAACATACAATGGAGATCCAATATACCCAGCAGCAAACTTTTCAATGGAGACCTTACAGGCCAGGACAGAATGGTATGACATATTTAATGTGCTGAAGGAAAATAACTTAACCCAGAATAGTATATCCAGTGAAAATATCCTTCAGACATGAAAGAGAAATAAAGACTTCCTGAGACCAGCAAATGCTGAATGACTTCATAAATGCCAGACCTGTCCTACAAGAAATACTAAAGGAAGTACTTCAATCAGAAACAAAAGGACATGAATGAACAATAAACACCTGAAGATACAAAACTCACTGGCAATAGTAAATAAACAGAAAAACACAGAATAACACTACAACTGTATTGTGTAAACTACTCTTATTCTGAGTAGAAAGACTAAGTGAGGAACCTATCAAAAATAACTACAACAACTTTTTAAGACATAGACAGTACAATCAGATATATTAATAAACTGAAACAACAAAAAGTTAAAAAGTGGTAAGAAGAAGTTAAGGCATAGAGGTTTTAGTAGGGTTTTTTTTTTGCTTATTTGTTTATGCAAATATTGTGAAGCAGTTATTAAGTTAAAATAATGTGTTATAAAATAGTATTGGCAAGCTTCATGGTAACTTCAAACCAAGAAACATACAATGGTTATGCAAAAACTAAAAAGCAAAGACCTAAATTATATCTCCAGAGAAAATCACCCTTGCAAGAGGAAGACAAGAAGGTAAGAATGAAGAGAAGACCATAAAACAACCAAAAAACAAATAACAAAATGGCATGAGAAAGTCATTACTTATCAATAATAATATTGAATGTAAATAAATGAAACTCTGCAATTAAAAGACACAGACTCCCTCAGTGGATGAAAATCAAGACTCATTGATCTATCTCTCTCTTTTTTTTTAGAGAGAGGGAAAAGGAGAAAGAAAGAAAGAGCAAAAGAAAGAAAAAAAAAGAATGACAGAGAGAAAGAAAGGGAGAGAGAACGGGATTCTTGTTCTATTGTCCAGGCTAGAATGCAGTCTAAAAATGGGTATTAAAAACCTCTTTTATGCCAATAATTGTGCTTAACAATGGAGAAAGGAAGGAATAGGGGATGAAAATAACAAATAAGCAGTCAACCAATATTTTATTTAAAGCTGTGAAATGCTATGCAATTGCTGAGGAGTGATTTACTTCCAATTATGTGGTCACTTTTAAAATAGGTGTAATGTGATACTGAGAAAAATGTATGTTTTGTGGATTTGGGGAGGAGAGTTCTGTAAATATTTGTTAAGTTTA
>CAUYQU010026978.1:0-26847 GCA_963574635.1 Cheracebus regulus | reverse complement strand
CACACACACACACACACACACACAGTCTAGGACATCAGTAGGAACTCTTCTTGTCATTGCCACAGGTTCTTCTGTTATTATACTTCTTTTAAAAATACCCAAAAAAAAAAAAAAATTGCTGTGAGCCAGTAGGTAGCAGCAACCTGGTGTGACTGGCTTCCTCGGACAGGCTGCAGTAGCAATGAAGCAAGGGACACGCTTCAGTTCCCAGGACAATGGTCTCTTTGACTGGGAATATACCAAACCAGAATTACAAGTGTGCAAGAATAAACAAGGCTGGAGTCAATCTAAAGTTGTTTTACACTCTGTTTTATTAAAGTCAATGCATTTCCGTTCCTATGTGCCCAGCTTAGGCTTGCTTAATTATAGACGCCCGGGGTGAATGCTAATGTAGAGAGGACAGTCTGTGATTGGAAAACAAGGCCCTTTTCTGACCTCTACAGGCCATTTGGAGGAAGCAAGAAGCTGTTTCTGGAAAATTACCGGCCAGGAGGCTCGGCAAACAAGGGGCTGAGGGAGGTTTCTCCTGGACACTTTCCTGGAGCTCTGAGCTGGCTGGACACACGTGTTCCTGCAGCTCTGCTCACCATGTATAAGAGGTTCCTGAGGCAATGGGTAGGAGGTCATTCTCAGGAGACCTTTGGAACGGATATTAAGATCTCAATCATTCAACACGTATCTAAGGAAGTCCCACCACATCTTGGGCATGATGCTAGGTCCTCGGGATGTAGCCATGAACAAAATTGTCTTTGTTCTCCAAGATATTACAGTCTTGGTGTGGTGGAGCACCCGGGTAGAGAGGGGTCAGCAAAGTCCACAGGCAATGCCATACATCAGAAGCTGTGACTGGGTTTCTCCAAGACAATTGTGGGAACTCAGAATCAGATCATGGGAGACTTCTTGGAGGAGGCTGCCTTTAAGCACATAATGGTTAGAATTAGGCACATGGATGGAAGCAGGGGGAACAGAAGAGTAGGGTGCTTTCTGAGGATTGAAAGTAATTTTTTATGACTTTAAACGGGCTGGTGTCAAGAGAAGAGACCAGAAAGTTACACAGTGGCTGGATCTGGAAAGGCTCAAGCACTAGGTACTGTTTGCATTTTATCCTTAAGACCATGGGAGGTCACTGAGAAGTTATAAGCAGCAAAAGTAGAAGCCAGCTTTCCTGCTCAATATCAGGCTGCACAGGGATAAAAGGGTTGGATAAAAGGCACAAGCAAAGGTGAGAAGAGTGGTAAGAAAAGTTGCTGAAGGCCAGGCGAGAAATGGCCCAAGAAGGAAGAGAAGAAAGAACAGCGTTGTTGAGTCTGATTCTTCGCTTTGGACTCAAACCAAAGCTAAGACTCAAACTCCACAACGTTGCAGATTCATCCACTTAATGAAGATCTGAGTGCCTGGCTCGGCCAGTGAGCTATGCATCTGGCACACAAAGAAATCAAACAACGCAGATTTCTATCGGCATGATCAAGTTTAGGAATTTGGAGGTAGAGAATTTGTTGGGAGTAGATTTCGACTTTGAACCTGTTGAGTTTGAAGAGAAGCAGGATGTTATGCAGAAATGTCCAGTATGAGTTAATTATATTTGAGTCAAGGATCAACTAGAACGATACACTTTCCTAGAAATGGAGAGAGTTGCTCCATAACCTCTCAGAGGCCCGTAAGGGTGTTTGAAGAAAGACACTTTTCCTTGGAGAGCAGGTTTAAGAGTGTGACTGCCTGAGTTAAGGTGGTGATCTAGTACTTACCACCTGTAATATGTTAGGCAAGCCCCTACATTCTTAATACCCTCACTTTACAAAATATCGGCATTAAGACTTTTTTTACCTTATCAGGCTGAGGTTTTAGGGTTAAACATGATGACACCTGTGACGGTCTTAAACGATTGTAGATCATAAGTGTTGCTAATTAGCACATTAGGAGTAACTGTTACAGTTCATGTTCACCTCCTCCGGGGAAGTGAAGGGAGCATGAGTTGGGAAGTCAAATTTCACTGGGAACAGATTCCAGCTCTGTCACTTACTAAACCTGTCTCTTTAAGTATGGGTGCATTTCATTTTTAAAATGACAATCATCATGTCCATTTATCGCACACAGCTGGTACCGAGAGTTAAATGAGTCACTATGTGATCGTCTAAGCAGAGCAGAAATACTCTGAGCAGGCAGATTTTTCCTCCTGTACTACCTCCTCAAATCACTTCCTCTTCAGACCGAAGTGTGGGTGGGGCCTGGTTGACAGTCTTGTATCTCAGGACATTCATTCATTTCACCCTCACCCCGGGACGCTTGGATGGAAGCACTGTTGGCCTCTCTGCTTCCTCTCTCTGTCCCACAGCCAGGAGAGAGAACGGAACTCCATGCCATGTCTTGCCCCGCCCCTCAAGAGCAGGGCCACCTTCAGACACTACAACTGCATAGCTCCACATGATTGTGCTTAAGTTTTATTTATTTTGCCAGGGGCTGGACACAAGAATACTTGTCTGCTACCAAGAAATCATTTTAACCCCATCAAAGCCTAGAGACTATAAAAGATTATTGAAATCCCCCCATGTAGAATCATGTTTGCTTCATCCTTTTATTTATTTTTAGATGAGTACAGGGTCTCAGTCTGTCACCTATGTGGGAGTGCAGTGGCGTGATCACGGCTCACCGTAGCCTCAATCTTCCAAGCTCAGATGATCCTCCCACCTCGGCCTCCCTAGTAGCTGGGACTACAGGCATGCACCATCATGCCTGGCTAATTTTTTTCTTTCTTTTTTGTTTTTGTAGATACAAGGTCTAACTATGTTGCCCAAGCCGGTCTCAAATTCCTGGGCTCAAGGGATCCTCTCACCTTGGCCTCCCAAAGTTCTGGGATTATGGTCGTGAGCCACTGAGCCTTGCCTGCTTCACCCTTGTAAACAGTCAGTGGTCTCCTCTGTTCAGCTACTTGTCATAAGACCTAAATGTGCTTCATTCGGTAATTCTCTCATAGTCTGCGTTCTCTACCAATAATACTGAACTCATTTTACTTTGTGACTGGAACTGGCCCAGAATATATATACACTTCAAGACCAGTTTATGTCATGTGCAAATGAGAGATGAGCCTCATCTTCTACATAGAAGGCTTTCATCTTGACTTCTGTGTGACAATGGAGCCCGAAATCATCAACTAGCTACCCCTCACCCTTATGAACACGTGTTATGTGTCTGATGACCAACCTTCACTCATTCATTGTTCTCATGCTTAAAGCCCCATGCCTAGCGTGTGTGTGTGTGTGTGTGTGTGTGTGTGTGTGTGTAACTCAAGCTCAGTTTCAGCTCCATTGTGTTGAACTGTGTGTAACAGATGATTTTTAGTTGTATCTTTTTATTATTAGGCACTAAAACGTTGTGATATAATCCATGTTTTATCTCAGAATTCCCGTTTACCACTCCTTTTTCCTTTTCTAAAGAACACTCTTTATCAAGCATTGGTAGCATGAAGCCAAACAGCAACACAAACAAAAGAGGGCTTCTGTTGGGAAGACAGCAGCAGGCCCCAGAAGTGATGAATTATTCTTGCCCGGGAAAGCCCTCCTGGTGAGCACCAGGCTACTATGCATGTCTTTCCAAGACTAGAGCATTTGGGGAGCTGGAGTGAGCTGTACCAGCAGGGCAAAACAAATCCGTCATTCTAATCCGAATCCAAATGCACTCTTCTGAGTCCCTAACAAGGATGGCTTATGTCAGGCATTTTCTGGGAGCGCCTTCCCTTGGCATAGGGATAGGCGCTCCCAGAAAATCGACGCTACAGCACCATTTTCCAGGCTGACAAATGGAAGGGTGCAATGTGACCTTCCTTGGGTTGGCAACCCTCAAAGTGAGCTTGTAACTCAGGGAGCAGGTTAATTTCAAATGTTCTTGGTGGCTCTGAATCCTTTTACTGGAAGGAAACTGAAGCCAATGGATGGAATTCTTGGATGCTGATTCTCATGGACGGGATTGAAAGGAGGGTCCAGGCAGCCAAGTTGGCATGATACCCACGGAGCTGCACGACCAGTTCTCACCAAAGGGAGCACAGGCACCAGAGCACCTTGGATGAATGAGGCAGCCCCTAGAGACCCTGGGAGATGCCACCCCTCCATTATCACCACTCTGTCTAAACATCTGCACAACGCAGGTCAGGACAAGGCCACCCTGCCCCTTGTTAAGCTCGCCTCACTCTGGGAGATCTTCCATGGCAACCACCAGCTTGAGAGGCCGGGCTGCACTTGTGCTAGATGTCCTTTTAATGAAGCCAGTTTCCCTTTCTAGGACACAAACTCTTCTTTGAGATGGAAAATGGACGGATTGAAGGGAAACAAATGAGACTTTTTGAGATTTGGATGTCCAGGTTTAAAGCTGGGGGGAAGACACATTGTTGAACACCTGCAATGTGTCAAGAAACATGGTAGATACAGGAAGAGATGCCGAGATAATGGTAGGTATGTGTACTTTAGAGCTCACTATTCAATGGTGAATGAAGTGTGGATATAAAAGGCATATCTATCAAGTTAAAAATGATAAACATAGTATAAAATGACAATAGGGACATGGAAGAGAGATTATATAACTTGGCATTGGGTGATTTGGGTGATAAGGGCAAGTTTCACAGAACAAAGATGATATCTGAGCTGGGTTTTGATATTCCCAAATGAGGGAGGGGGAGAGGAAAAATGAAAACATTAGAAAAATCAAACAGGACATTTAGGGAGCTGTGTGTCTTAAGAAGTGGTGTGCATGTGTGCATGTGCATATGGGTGTAGACACACGCATGCATACGTGTGATGAGAGAAAATGAGGGCATGTTCTGTGGCAAATCAAAGAGAATAAACAGCGGCAGAACCTGAGGCCATCAAGGAGATTGGGGCCAGACCATGAAGGGATCTGTTGAGACATTTAGACTTCCTTCTTCCTTTTGTGGAGCCACAAAGCCTCTTGCCAGAGGGAAGTGTTATGAACCATCAGGAGTTTCCACCCTTGAGGACTCATGGGTGGCAAGTCCTGTGCTTTTCTCTGAACAATGGGACTATCCTAAAGGTGAAACCGGAGAGCTCCCAACCTTTGCTCATCAGAGAAGGTTCATCCAACTGTCCCAGGAAACTGCAGGTCCCCACAGCCCCTCAGCCCCAGTTCCAGTTCTGCCATGCAGAGCACCAGATGACAGCTGGCACAAGACAGCATGCACTTTGCCTGGCCCCAACATCTCCTCTCTGGACTGTGCTCTTCTCTGCATGTTTTGGACCACACTACTTCCCATTATGGCCTACAACTCCTTGGAATTCTTGGGTCATCTTAGTTTGACTCTGAGTTGGTAGAACACATTTTTCAGAACAATTCACTGAAGTGGTTTGGCCAGCAAGAGATAGTCCTGTCTTGACTAGAAGAAGAGCTCTTAGGCTAATCTAGAGTTAACTCTCAAGTAAGTACTCTCTAACTCTAGATGGAAGATTGATGAGATGTGACACAGAATAGCCTTCAGTCCTGGTAGGAAAAAAGAGAGGTCTGCTACCAAGTCCCCTCATGCCTCTTCCAATCAATTGCCTCCCCAACTCACTGGCAGTTGAGCTTAGGTACTTAGGACATTCACCTGAGTCCCCAACATCACAGGTGTTAGGTACACCTCTCTTTGTTCTCCTTCTGCTTCCTGATGGACCTCTGATTTCTAGGAAACCTCGAAAAATGGCTGTCACATTGGCCACCAACATTCAACATGGCCCCAAACTGCACTCTTTATCTTTGACCTGCAGACAAACCTTCTGCTTGCTCTTCAAATACGGTAATGTCATACCTGGGGCACTTCTGAAACTACTGAACAACTAGCATAGCAGGAGCACCAAACCATCAGCCATGAACAAGGGAGCAGTGGGGTTAATACAGACATGCCAGTGTCAGTCACCGGCATGCCTCTGCGGAAAGCTCTTTAAGGCTCCCCCATCACAATCAGAATTAAGTTCAGCTCTTCATCAAGGCATGCCAAATGCTGCTTAATCTGCTGTCTAGTTTTTCCATTTCATCTCGTCATGCTCCTCCTTTTCTCACATACAAACACATCTTTTAAAAAATAATTTAAGTTCTGGGATACATGTGCAGAACGTGCAGGTTTGTTACATAGGTATACATGTGCTATGATGGTTTGTTGCACCCATCAACCGGTCATCTACATTAGGTATTTCTCCTTACGCCATCCCTCCCCTAGCCTCCAGCCCTGCGACAGACCCCAATGTGTGATGTTCCCTCCCTGTGTCCATGTGTTCTTATTGTTCAACTCCCATGTATGAATCAGAACATGCGGCGTCACACTGAACATATTATTTCAAGCTCTAACTCTACCACAGGGCTTTTGCACAAAATCTTTTCACTTTTTCACGTCTTTTCTCCCTTTGTACCTGAAAACTCCTGTGCATTCTTCAAAAATCACCTAAATTATGACTTCTTTTTGGTAGTCTTTTACCACAACTGCCACCCCTATTACATTAGGTATTTTTGCAATACTCGTTGCACAGTTCCATAAAGTCATGGGCCACACTGCATTAAATTAGAATGTTTATTGTTCTTCTTTCTCTGATTACTGGGGTAACAAAATGGGTCTTTCTTATCTGCATCCATAGAGCTTAGTAAAGTGCATGACCCATAGCCTTTATTTAAGAGTGCAAAGATGGAATATGGGAGGAGCTAAGATATATAGTGCTTGGGTTTCACTTTCAGTATCTTTGCTATTCTTCAAATTTCTTGCATATGTTACAGAAAGTTACATATCTTCATATGAAGAATGGATGTGCAATTTCTGAACTACAGCAAGGAAATTTGGAAAAGAGTTAAAAAAAATAAGAGACTGTCAATAATGCTATCAGCTCCCCGAATCACAACATAGATGCCTTTCTTCTATGCTGTGGAGCTCCATCTATGGCAAAGTTTTGCTCTGTGGCTTTCTGCTGGTCATCAGGTGTGTGCTATGAGTTTCATCTGAAATTATACTAGTGTTTCCAAAACTCTCTTGGTGGTGTTTGGAACATCAGGAGAAGTCTCTTTGGCAGATATGTAATCCCCCAATATGCATTATTATCTTTTCCCTTGGTATTCAGACTTTTACTTCAAACTTTGAAGTTTAGCTGGGCCCACCTCATATTAAGACTGTGTTTTCTAACCTCGCTTGCAGCTGGGTCATTGGTCCATTTTTTCAGCTGATAGATTAAGCAGAAATATTATGTATAGCTTTTGGAAAGATAGAAAATGGGTGCTTCTTTTTGTGTTCTTCTTGCTGCTGTCTGGGATCTAGAAGCAATGGCTGGTGCTTCAGCAGCCATTCTAGACCAAGAGTAGAAACAATACATAGTAGAGCCAGAAAACTGCAGAAGCCAGGTCTCTCACACCATGCAGCCATGACACTAGAGCTGGTATTCCAGTATGCAGAATTCCACAGGAAAGAGAAATAAACTTACACCTTATAAAAGCTGCTACCATGATAAGTTGTCCATCTCTTGCAGCTAAACCTAATTTTAATTAAATACATATGACATCTAAAACAGCCTAAATTTGACCTAGCATATTCTATCTCTCATTTTACCACCGCATGTATTGTCCCTTCTCATCCCTTCCTCACAGGTCATGTACACTTCATTATTCAAATATCTAAGCACTATCTTCTGAATGCTGAAAGGCTTTGCTCTATTTTCACTTGTTTTAAGTCATTCCAACCTCCTAGGTTCTGCTCCTGTGTAATCTTCTCAGCTCCCTTCCAGTAACAGGGCATATTTCCTACCATGTGACCCCAGAGAATTTTTTTTTTTCGAGACCGAGTCTCACTCTGTCACCCAGGCTGGAGTGCAGTGGCGGGATCTCCACTCACTGCAACCTCCACCTCCTGGGTTCAATCAATTCTCCCGTCTCACTCTCCCAAACAGCTATGATCACAGGCATGTGCCACCATGCCTGGCTAATTTTTGTAGAGATGGGGTTTAGTAGTGATGGGGTTTTCACCCCATTGGCCAGGTTAGTGAGAATTTTTTTTTTAACTGACAGAATTCTTATACAGAATGTTCTGTTTGGGTTATGAAGAAAAATAAGCCAATGTTGTTGTTTTCCAAATGCTTAAGCTGTGCACTTTTATATATTATCTCATTTCATCCTACAGTAACTTTATGATATAGGTATGCTTATCAACATTTTATATATAAGAAAACTGAAGTTTAGGGAAACTTAATTACTTTCCTAAGTTGTCACAACAAGCAACTGCCAGATACAGGATATGAACCACATCTGTCTGATTCTGAAATGAATAAATTTTCCAGTAGGTCTTGCTGCCTCCCAGCATGATGTTTGGTGGTCTGAATACATAGGATCTTAAAATCTGTGAAGACCAGTGACTATGTCTTATTTCTTAGAGTCTAGCGCAGCTTCTGGCTTGTACCACATATATAAAATATATGCTGCTTGAGAAGATCATGGATGAAACCTGCAAGTACTTGGATGCACAGTTTTTCATGTTCAAGCACCTAGCACCTGAAGACCCTGCCAGGATCCTCAGAGTCTCAGTGGGGCTCATGGTTTGCTCTGTGGAGCTCAAATGCTATGATGGGGAAATAACAGTAGAAGATGACATTAATATATGGAACAACTTAACCACTTTTAATTCTCGCTGAGAAGCCAAGAAGAAACTCAACTCCTCTACTTCCAACTTGCTCCAGTTTCAAGCACAGGAATGGAGAATAATAAAACAATCTTGAAAGGATCCATAGTAATCTTGAGGTTACCCACTGAGTCCCATTCTTTTTTTTTTTTTTAAATAAAGATATTCACATTTACTAGTAACCAGAGCAATGCAATTGGAGCAATTAGATGCCATTTTTCAGTAGTGGAAAAGTTTCAGATATATGCTATTATGTTATATGGCAAGGATACAATCAACTTGGACATATTCTACCATAGAAATAACCATGAAAACAGAGCGCCTACTTCCAGAAGATCTCATAGAAGTCTTGGGATTCATTTGGGATTAGTAAAGAGGAACTATTGTACAGTAATGTTTGTTTGGCCACATCTTTTTTTTTTAAATTGTACTTTAGGTTCTGGGGTACATGTGCAGATCATGCGGGACTGTTGCATAGGTACATACACTGAGTCCCATTCTAAGCACAATAGCAGCTTGCATAGGCTCCAGGGGCTACCTACATGTGCCTACCTAAAGTGGCCAGCTTCTATGCATAGGGAAACTAGAACAAAATCTGGAAACAGGGTTGCTGAGCTCACATAGGCTGGCTTTTTGCACTGACGTATACTTTGTGTGTGTCTAATCATGAAGCAGCAGCAACATAGCTGCCTGTCCAAGCCAATGGTCGAAGACACAGAACTTGCTGTGGACCTCGGGGCTATGGGATGGCTTCTCCTCCCCGCGCGGCTTCCTCCTCTTCTTCTTTTCCCTCATCCTTATTGAAGGCACACTCCTGGATCCTCCGGTCCAACTCAGACAAGTTCCCTTCCTGTTCTGAGCTGCTGTCTGTACTGTAATCAACCTCCTCCATGCAGGCAGGTTCATCCTCCAGTTCCAAAGGGATGCTGCTACTCCTGCTGCTGCAGCTGCCATTTGGTCCCAGGAAATACAGAGAAGAAAGGAAAAAGAGGAAGGTAGACAGGGAAAAAGTACAAAGGGGAAGGGAAGTAGAAGGAAGATGGGGAAGAGGAGAGAGAAATGAAAAGAGAAGTTAGCCAAAAAAGGGAACATATTCAGTTGGTTGGAACAGGAGAGTGGAAGCTTCCTGCTCTGAGTTTTAATCTCAGGTCACTGCTCCTTTAAATGTGTCATGTGCACACTCCCCTGTGTCCTCAACCTTGAGACTGGGGAAAGTTGTACACAATTTGCAGGCTTCTTTCTTCTTCGGCCAGCAGAGTCTGCATTTCTTAACCCTATTTCTGATCAGAAGATGTGTACAGCCTCACATATTTGGAATTTTTCAGAGTAGTTTAGGCTTTACGTGACCCATCAGAGAAGGCCATCGTTGAGTGTCTGAGAAGGCCATGTTATTTTCTTGCCGGAAAGAATGGGATTGGAATGCAGGTAGAATTCAAAGCCCTCATGTTTCCCACTCCAATAAACAACACTATGAGTCATATTGCATGGTTCTCCTTCATGACGAATGGTTTATAGGAACTGGAAAATTAATCCAGGTTGAAATTAACAAATGAGAGAGTAAGTGGGCAAACAGCATTCTGCTTCTGCAGTGTACTTCCCCACTCAGCCGCTCCCTCCTGTTTATTACACATGGAAGATCAACAGGGGCTGACCAGCAAGAGATGGAAGAGGGCAGTAGGAATGAACAATAACAAAAACTTCACCGCATATTGTGAGCAGGGGGAGTTTCCTCCCAAGGAGCTGTATGTCTCCCTCATTTGCATGAGGCACCTTCATTCCTGAAGACTTTCTAATCACTCCCTACTCAGGACTTAACCAATTAGGATTAGCAGCGTGCTGGGTTTCTACTCTGTGATTTATAGAAGGCAAGCACTTCATAAATCAGGCAGGGCTGTTCGTCCACCTGCCTTGCCATAAACAATGAAAATGGGAAATCAGCGGCCTGGTTACATGTTAGCTCGGAAAATGAATCAAAGGCCAGTGTCTTAATTGTCTGCTGACTGATGTGAGCTGCTTCTGTGCTCTCTGGGCTGCAGCACCCTAAACAGAAGGTCCGGTGGGCCACTGCCTGAATGGAGACGAAGGAGAAGAAATATGAAACTTGTTTCTACAGCACCACCACATTAAATTGTTATCGTATTTTACAGGCTGACTTGTGGGTAATAAAGTAGCTGAGTAAAGGAAGGTAAGAGCTGCCCTAGCTGCGACACCGGATCAAGTCATCGAGGACCCTGGGAGCCGGTGTCTGACCTGCCATCATGCTAGGTATGGAGGTGTCAGAGTCATACAATGCCAAGAGTCTGTATTTAAATATTGGCAGTGGGACTTCAGAAAAACTGCTCAATCTCATAGCATGTCAATAATAATACCTCAATGGTCGCATTGAATACTAACTGAGAAAACACATGGATGTTGTCTAGCAGAGTATTCTGTGAAATAAAGGCAATCACCACATTTTAATTCCGTTGCTCTACTGTTGATTCTGAAGAAGATGGTGAAACATGGTGTGGAAGGAGAGCATGCACTTAGATTTGTTGCTTCACACCTGGGTTACTGCAATGACTATTGCAAAACCAACCAAATTGGCACTATGAATAATTTCTCTAAAACATAAGTTTTATTATGTCACTTTCAAATTCTGGAACTTGCAATGATGCTACCTTGCCTATTAGGGCAATGTGAGTATTGATGAACAGGGCTTTCCTGCAGGGTCCATTGGGACACAACAAGGTCAATCTTGCTTAAATAACGTCCTGCTTTGCATCCGGTGCAGTTGGCTCCTGTCATTCATGAACTTGTGGTTCTCCCACTCATCAAGTTGTCAAGTTGTACGTGTTGTGGTCATTCAGAATTCCCAGACTTAATGTTTTCCCAAGCCTTCAAAATTTCCTAAAATGGTCTGCCAACCCCTCAACATACAACCAAGTAAAGCTTTAAAAAAAAAATCTCATCTTAATTTCTACCAAAGGTCTATTTTGATAACTCCATCTCTTAATAAAATTTCCCTTTTCTAAATATGAGCCTTTACAAATTAATTTATTTTTATTATTAACATGATTATAGTCTTATTGTCAATAAGGCCCATGCCTCTGTCAGATTTATGTTTGTTTTATACTATAGAACACCTAGAATGTAATGAGATCATACTAGACATGCAATAAAGAGTTGCCGAATTGAACACGTAACAGAAGTATGTATAGAAGTATGTATAGAAAAAGCCATATTTGAATTATCTTTTGTGGAATTACTTTTGTATTTATTTTTCAAAAATTTTAATGCTATGGATGATACCACAATTATCATGTCTGTGAATTCTGGTGATTTATAACAAATATGTTTTCCTTTGTCATTTATATATAACAAAATATATGTAATATGTTTATATATAATGACATATCTTATATTTGATAAAATATACAGCATAAATAGAATTGACAATACATACTATATATTATATAATATACATTATGTAACATACATGTTATAAACATATATATAAATTTAGGAGTCTCAAAATTATTTAATTTTGTCTCTCACTTATTTGCCTGAGTGCAATGTAGTCATTCTAATAAGTTAGGGAATTAAGATACATATTCAAACACTGCCACTTCTAAAAACTAGAGAAGTATTTCTACTTTTTCCTCCTTCTAATTTCCCTCAATATTATATATTAAAACAACAAGAAGACACTGAAATGCGAATGGAGTGGGGACAGAAAAAGACTGTATCGCAGCCTCAGGACTGGCAGGTGGAGTTGGCAATGATCTCTCTGTGTTTCCTTTTGGCCTCACAAAAGGAACTTGGAGCTGGAACATCTGGCAGCTGGAAATGCCAACAGGTGCAGATGACTAAAAGCCCCAACCAGAACTTGCTTTCTCTAGCCACATCATGAGGAAAGGGGCAGTTAGCAAGAAATAAAAGTTTGTTCTACTCCAGGCAAACAGCACAAAAAAGCCAGCAGTCCCACCCCCATCCCCATGAACAAAAGCAGGCAGCCTAGGCTTTTACTCCCCCCAGACGGTTAGGGTGTACCCCAACCCCCTTCTTTCCCCCATGCTGAGGAGGGGCGGTAGGGAGAGAAGGCAGGGGAGGGAGCCAAGACTTTTATCCCCTTTGGTAATAATGTGGCTTCCTCTCCCTCAATATCAGTGGAGGTTGTGTGGGGAACTTGGACCTCTACACACAATTGTCAGTAACAAGACTGTCCCCTACCATTGGAGAGCAGTGAGGAGGAACTCCCGCTTCCTCTGGCCAGAATGGGATCAGCAAAGGTGTCGTGGGGAGCTGGAATTCCCACCATGGCCCAGCAAGGAGCCCCTCCCCACACTGGGTGCCCCTGGAGGCCTAGTGGGGAGCCTAGACTTTCACCCAACGCCTGGCAGTAATGAGCTCCCTTTTTCTATTGTCTGAATGGTGTCACAGAGATCAGCTCAAACAGAAGATTTAAATAAAATCCATGGCCTTATAGAATAATACTCAAAATGTCCAAGTTTCAACAGAAAATCACTCATCATACCAAGAATGAAGATAATCAAGACATGCCAACATGAAGATGATACAGGTGTTAAAATTATCTGACAAGGATTGTAAATCATATAAGTGTTTCCATGAGTAATTATGGACATGTGAAACAAATGAAAAAAATAAAATGTCTCAGGAAAGACAGAAAGTTCCAGGAAAAATGTAGGAAAAATAAAGAAAAATAAATGGAAACTGTAGAGGTCAGAAATACAATAACAGAATTATAGAACTCGTTAAAAAACATAGAAAGTCTCAACAAAGAGATGGAAGCTATAAAGAAAAATGAAATGAAAATTTTAGAATGAAAAAATATAAAAAGCTAGATAAAGGAAACTCAATGGAGGGTCTCAACAGCAGAAAGGAGAAGGGAGAGGGAAGAATCAGTGAACCTGAAAGTAGAACAATAGAAAAAGCCCAGTTTAAACAAAAGAGTAAAAACAGACTTAAAAAACAAAGGAACATTAAGACCCTGTAGGACTATAACAAAAGATCTAATCTTCATTTCACCATTATCCCAAAAAGAAGAGAGGCTATGAAGGTATCCAGAGAAATAACGTCTGAAAATGTCCTAAACTTTGCAAAAGACATAAACCTACAAATACAAGAAACTTAGAAAATCCCCAGACAGATAAAGCCAAAGAAATCAGTGCAAAGACAGATCATGGCTAACCTTCTTCAACTAAAGAGAAACTTAAAATCTTAAAAGCTGTGAGAGAGAAACTTTAGGGAAACAATGCTATAGGGAAAAACAATTTGAATGGCAGCTGAGTTCTCATCAGAAACCAGAGGCCAGACAAAAATGGTACGCTATTTTTCAAGTGTTGAAAGCAAAGAATTGACAACCCAATACTCTAAAACTAGCAAAGATATCCTTCCAGAATGAAGGGAAACTTAAAACATTCTCATGGGAAGTAAAGTTTTGATAATTTTTTGCCAACAAATACTCTAAAAGAATGGTTAAAGAAAACTCTTTAAACAAGTAAAATAATAAAAGAAGAAATTTTTAATACAAGCAAGGCAGAAAAAGTGACCAAAGAGTAAAAATATGAGCAAATACACAGATTTTTCTTTTCCTAAGTTATTAAGATGATGTTTAACAGTTGAATTAAAATTTATAAAATAGTGTGGTGTTTTCTACTATATTATATAAATAGTTGAGATGTTCAACAACACTAGCCATGAGGGAAATGCAAATTAAGTCTAAGATAAGCTATCACTGCCTACCTGTGAAAAGAAACACAATTTAAGAATAGTCATTACACCAAGTGCTGGAGAGGAGACAGATGAGCCAGATCTCTAATACATTCCTTTCACTCAGATACATTCCTGGTAGGTGTGTACAGCCATTCTGGAATATAGTTTGTTAGTTTCTTTAAAAACTCAAAATATTGGACATTACACCCAGGTATATAAAAACTTATATCCACACTGAAATATGTACATGATAGTTCACAGCAGCTTGATTTGTAATAGCCCAAACCTGGAAACATCAAAATGTCCAAAAATAGGTGAATGGTTAATGAACTGTGGGATCTACATACCAGGGAATACTACTCAACCACAAAAATAAATGAATTATTATTAATATTGATATTAATAGTTTTGCTATTTGAGCATTAACCAGTTAACACTGTAATGTAACAATTTAAAAAATTCATCCACAATAGAATCAAGATATATAAAATGCTTAGTCATAAAAGCAATTTAAAAAAAGGTAGGTTTACATTAAAAAGTACCAAATTTCAGAGTGGTTGATAAAGTGACTCTTAAATACATACAAAGAAAATTACAAACTATTTTGAAGTAAATACTTCATTCAATTATTAAAAATTTTTGAAATTGTTTGAAATGTAACTAGAAGACCAAATCACCAACAAAAACATGGAATTAGGTTAAAAAAAAGTTATTTAAAGAAAGGGCAATTAGGGGTTACTTGCTTTACTCAGGTTAGGACTCTTTATAAGCTACTCTAACAAAACATAATAAAGCTGAAGAAATAAAAATATAATGCAATAGAAGAGAAAGTTGGAAATGAAGACACCATTATGTATATAAGCTATTACCCTATAAGAGGGGCTTTTTAAAATACAGTGCCTGCAACAATTTTGGCATGAAACCAAGATATAACCCTATCTCACACCATGATAAAAAAATTAATTCTAGATGGCTTGAAAGTATTAAGAAAATGCGTTATAGAAATATCAAAAGAAAACACAATTAATGTTTTATAGAACTTATGATAGAATTCTTTCTAAATTTGATACAAAAGGCAATTGAACTCTTTTTAAAAAATCTTTTAGAAATAAAACAGAAATATAAAACCTGGTCAACATATTTGAAAGCCATATAAAAAAACAAACAAAAAAAGCTTTGCAATGTGTAAAACCATCGAATGGTCATTATTGGGAATATTTAAAGAATTCTTATAACCTGGCCAAACAAAATCCTCACCAGTGAAAAATGATCAGGGGTCCGAGTAGAAAACTTATAAATGAAGAATGTGGGAATAAAAATATAAGAAAAAATGAGGAAAAAATTGAAAAGTGAGGCTTACACTAAGTAAAATAATAATAATATAATAGGATGTCACTGTTCATGTATAAAACTGACACAAAATATGTGAGAAGATTATTAAGTGTTACATTAGAGGATCCAGGTAAATTGATAACTTTGCAAGTACTGAAGGGTGGCACAGTCTTTCCAGAAGGTAATCTGCAACAATTATCAAAAGCTTTAAAAAAAAAAAAACACAATCTTTCACCCAGATAGTCAACAACTCATTATAAAAAGGTTGGGTAGAAATATCTATTTTATATGCCAGGAAGTTCATTCTAGCATTGTTTACAGAAGGAATAATACACATAAAAACATCTGATATAAGATAGTGGTAAATGAATAAAGTCCAAAAAAAATTTCAATTACACTGAAACTAGAAATTGGCCTTAACCTCAAACTATAGACTATGAAAAATTATATGATAAATATATTTAAGTTGGGAAAATTTAAAGAAAAAAGTAAGAATGAATAAATTATTTTCTAGTTTGTCAAGCAGGCTGAGAAGTCTTCTGAAAATTGCTAAGGGTTCTGATAAGATCAACCAAAAATCTTCTCTCTGAGGAATTTTAGGTTCCTAGGATGAAACTAGGAAAAGTAAAAAACATACAAGTATTAGGGTTCTCTCAAGGGATAGAACTAATAGGATGAATATATGAAGGGGAGTTTATTAGGAGAATTGACTCAAAGGATCACAAGGTGAAGTCCCACAATAGACCACTCACAAGCTGAGGAGGCAGAAAGCCAGTCTGAGTCCCCAAAGCCTCAAAAGTAGGGAAGGCAACAGTGCAGCCTTCAGTCTGTGGCCGAAGGTCTGAAAGTCCCTGTCAAATCACTGGTATAAGTCCAAGAGTCCAAAAGCTGAAGAACTTGGAGTCTGATGTTTTAGAGCAGGAATCATCCAGCACAGGAGAAACATGAATATCAGAAGACTTATTCAGTGTAGTCCTTCCATCTTCTGCCTGCTTTATTCTAGCCATGCAGGCAGCGGATGGGATGGTCCCTACCCAGATTGAGGGTGGGTCTGCTTCTCCCAGTCCACTGACTCAAATGTCAGTCTCCTTTGGCAACACCCTGACAGACACACCCAGGAATAAAATGTTGCATCCTTCAATCCAATCAAGTTAAACACTCAGTATTAACTATCACAATACGTGTCAGGTCACAATGTATCACCAAAGCACAGTGTGCATACTGGGACTGATGGGAGGTCAGGCCAGGATCATTTTTGCATGACATGCACAGCTAATTCAGATGAATTGTCTTCATTTGAGGTAAGATGAAGAGCAAATTAAGACTTGATATACCCAGTAAATGTATACAAGTATTATTTAATATAAATTTGAAACAATTGTAAGATTTAAAAATAAAGAATTTCAAGCTACTTTTTTTTTAACATTTATTTTAGGTTCAAGGGTACATGTGAAGGTTTGTTATGTAGGTAAACTTGTGTCATGGAGGTTTGTTGTACAAATTATTTCATCACCCAGCTATTAAGCCAGTGCCCAATAGTTATCTTTTCTGCTCCTCTCTCTCCTCCCACCCTCTACCCTCAAGTAGATTCTAGTGTCTGTTGTTTCATTTTTGGGTTTAAAAGTTCTCACCATTTAGCTCCCACTTATAAGTGAGAAAATATGGTATTTGGTTTTCTGATCCTGCTTCAGTTTGCTGAGGATAATGATCTTCAGCTCCATTCATGTTCCCACAAAAGACATGATCCCATTTTTTATGGCTGCATAGTATTCCATGGTGTATATGTACCACATTTTCTTTATCCAGTCTATTATTGATGTGCATTTAGATTGATTCCATGTCTTTGCTATTGTGTATAGTACAGGCATGTGTCTTTGTGGTAGAATGATTTATATTCCTCTGGGTATATACCCAGTAATGGGATTGCTGGGTTGAATGATAGTTCTGCTTTTAGCTCTTTAAGGAATCACTATGTGTTTTCCTCAATGGTTGAACTAATTTATACTCCCACCAACAATATATGTGTTCACTTTTCTCCACCACCATGCCAACATGTGTTATTTTTTGACTTTCTAATGATAGCCATTCTGACTGGTGTGAGAGGGTATCTCAATGTGGTTTTGATTTGCATTTCTTCAATTATCAGTGATGTTGAGCTTTTTTTTTTTTTTCATATTCTTGCTTCCCACATACTTGCCTTCTTTTGAAAAGTGTCTTACATGTCCTTTGCCCACTCTTTAATGGGATTGTTTTCCTCTTGTAAATTTAAGTTCCTTATAAATGCTAGGTATTAGACTGTTGTCAAATGTATAGTTTGCAAATATTTTCTCTCATTCTGTAGGTTGTCTGTTTACTGTGTTGATAGTTTCTTTTGCGCTGCAGAAGCTCTTACGTTTAATTAGATCCCACTTGTCAATTTTTTATTTCACTTCATCTAGGACCTTCTTCTAGGATTTTGACAAAGCTGACAAAAACAAGCAATGGGGAAAAGACTACCTATTCCATAAGCAGTGTGGGTATAACTGGCTGGTCATATGCAGCAGATTAAAGCCGGACCCCTTCTTTATACTATATACAAAAATTAACTCAAGATATAATGAAAACTTAAATGTAAAATCCAAAACTATAAAAGCACTGGAAGACAACCTAGGCAATAATACTATCCTGGACATATGAATCAGAAAAGATTTCATGACAAAGACACCAAACATGGTCAAGCCACTTTTCAGACAGCATAGCAGAGTTGAAGAATAAAATACTAAACCTCCAAAAATTTTTTAATCTATTCTAGAGCCTTAATAAAATTCTGGAGAAATATTTTCCTGTTATTTTGTGCATCTCCATTCATTCATTTGATAATTTGTTTATCAAATATTTATTCAGGGCCAGGTGCAGTAGCTCATGCCTGTAGTCCTAGCACTCAGTAGGCCTAGGTGGGCAGATCACTTAGGCCAAGAAGTTCAACACCAGCCTGGGCAACACAGTAAAACCACATATCTACAAAACACATGAAAATTAGCTAGGCAAGTCAGCATGTGACTGTAGTTCAGCTGGCTACTCATGAGGCTGAGGTGGGAGAGTCACCTGAGCCCAGGAAGTCGAAGCTGCAGTGAGCTGAGATCGCACCAGCAAAATCCAGCCTGGGTGACATTTTGTTTATCTGTATAAAAAAAAAAAAAAAAAAAAAAAAAATCAGCACCTACCATAAAATTAAAGATAAAAGATGAGAAGAGTAAATTATCATAGTTCAAGAAAAAAAATGAAGGTGACTAAAATTTATGGAAACCATAATCACATTTGAAGCAACAACAATTAGGGTAGAAACTACTGGAGGGAAAATCAGTGACAAGAAAATCAGAGGTGTGAAATTTACATAAAACACGCTGAACATATCCAAGGAATAAGAAAAAAATAGTAATAAATATAAAAGAAACATAAAAAAGCAGTGTAGGGTAGAAAATTACAATTCAAATATGTAATATATGAGAAAGAAGTTAATAGGAGAGAAGATAATAGATGTGAAAGTAAGACAAAGGACCAACGTAATGGAAAATATATAGTTCAAAGATATAACAGAATTTAAAAAAACCCTCAAATACAGAAAAACCTACTTTTAGCTCAAAATAGTACACCATATGTCAGGACTAAGAACAGACTGAATGATCCACTGCAACATACTTATTCAATCATCCATTCAATCCTGCAACATTGAGTACCATCTCTATGTCAAACAGGGTGCTTGGAGCTGAGAAACATGTAAGGCACTATAGCAGTTTCAATTTCAACGATAAGTATATAAACATGTAAGTAGAAAAATAAGTCTTCTAAAATGAGAAACGTAGACTGATTTTAATGTTCTCCATTGTGGAGTAAGTGTCCCCAGTGACAGAAAAGGTCAAAAGAAAATTAAAATCTGACCAAATAATTTTCAAAAAAGCCTAGTTGTTTTGCAAAAGAAAGACACTGTCTAACATGTAAGACCTCAAGAAATATAAAAGCTATTTGCTTTCCGTAGAAATGTGCATGTAGGGGATAGAGGGAGACACTACTTGAGAAACTCTAGGAAATGCAAAGATTAATAAAGTGAAGATCTCACAAATGGGGAATGTGTGGTCAGAAAAGTGTTGATGAGCACAGAACTATCTTATAATAAATATATAACTAAGGATAATCTGAAAATGATGTTTACAAAGAAGAATATAAATGCTATCAATCTTGTCAATGTAAAAGTGATGCTATAACTAATAAAAATAAGAAGGTATGCATGAGAAAGAAATGCATATTGGAATTCTTTATCTTTTACAGCAGAAGTCAATAGACAATATAGTAATTTTATAAAAAACAGATTTAAATATGGAAAAGTAATGTTAGCAATGCGACAAAGTTAGAAAACCTCATTACCAGAACGGGGAAAGACTTGACTAAACATAGAAATCATGGCTTATACAGATGTAGATTTCACAATTGCACTGTGAACCCCAAACCCCGTAATTCTTGTTGGTGAAAACTGGAGGCCTCCATTAGAAACAAATACAAAACTACCATGCAGGTATTTTTTTTCCCAAAACCCAGGGTGTATGGAACTGTCTTGGGAGGGTGTGAAGATTACAGCCTGCTGAAGATACACTCACGATAACAAATCATATGTCAAATGAGGAAATAATCCACCTTGAGTAAGAATCAGCAGATACAAAAAGCAGCAAAAGCAGACAAGAACTTGAAATATTATGACCAGTTGGAAAAGACTACAGAATGATTACATTTCAAATAATAAATTAGAATAAGTTCTGGAAACATAATGAAAGAGTAAGATATTTTGGGGGAAAAAAAGATAGATTTGAATATTAAACAGATCTTCTCTAAATGAAAAAAAAATTAACAAAATCTTAATAGAATGGTCAAATGCCAAAAAAGACATGGTTCAGCAAAGATAATAACAAGAAGAGATTTTTAAAAGTAGTGTTTAGGGTAAATTGGTAATAGATAATATTTAAAAAGATAATAATTGAAAGATGATAGTCTTCAAGAAATACTCTAGAAAAAATAGGAAATAAATGAAGTTCATAATTAAATATATCATAATAAACATCAATAAAGAAGGGCAAATCTTAGAAAACTTGAGAAAGAAGGACAGATTATTTTTAAATAAATGACATTCAGATAAACATAAATTTTCCATGAAGACAAATTAAATAAGGGAAACTCGATGAAAGAAACTTCCTGTGGTATCTTTGCAACGTTTCTATAAATATGAAATTATTCTAAATTTAAAGCTTAATTTAAAAAATCAAAAACAAGCAAATAAATAAAAATGTTAAAGCCAGGCAGAAAAAGGAAATTAATTTCAGTTGAAACTGAAATTAAATATAAATAAAAGGAAATAGCATTATAGCATCACGCAGAAATCAAATGGTAGTTCCATTGAAAGAGTGGGCCTTAATATTGAGATGTGAGAAATATATGGAGAAAATACTGAAAATTGATTTTATTTTCTCCTTTCACCTGGAAGTTTGACGTCCTGTAAACACATATTCAAAAGTAAAGTCACTTTGGGTAGTACTGGAGAGACGTGGTGTAGGGGCAAAATATAAATCAGAAACAAACATAAAATTGGAGTCAGACAAGTAATTGTGGGTTGGAATCCTTCTCCAAATGCCAAGTGAGAAACAGGAATTTGCCTTCTCTGAGCCTTGTTGTCTTCATCTATAAAATGGGAATCTTATTGTTTTTCTTCTTGAAATGGCATACACAGAAACAAATGGCATAGCATAAAACCTGTTTTTCTTCTTGTAATGATGCACTTAGAAACAAATGCCACAGCACAAAACCTCACACATAGTCTCATTCAACTGAATTTTTGTTCCCCTTTCCTTTCCACAGAGTTTGAAGACAATGTATGAAAATAATTTTCTCCTGGCAAATTCATCATCCTCATCCTCAAACATAAACCTATATAAATGCAGCTTTCAAACAGTCTCTAAGCAAAGCCATTACGAAGTCTCTATCCCTTGCCACTCTTCCAAGCCAGCCTATATAGCAATTTGCAACTTTATGATGTGATAAATAGAATTCCTTTGTTTTGATTTTTCATTTGCATATTTATTGAAATATGACGATCTTAATTAGTTCTGCTTTTTTTGTTTTGTTTGTTTTCTTGCTTGGGAAAAGACAGCTTCCTATAGTGAAAAATAATTCTGCATGCTAACAGGGTGAACAAAACGCAGCCTGTGGCATTCCTTGATGCTGATTTAAACGCAGCTTTGTGGATTCTTTTTTTTTTTTTTTCACTTGTTTTCTCTTTAAATGCTGAGGTAATGTTCAAGACTTGGGTGAATGCCAGACCTCAAGAGGCAGCCACCTACTGAGAAGCAAGAGGCGAACACTTAAAATTCCAGACACTCAGCTTCATCCGGCATGCTCTCCCAGCTACCTGTCACCCGTCTCCCTCCTGAAAAAGCTGAGCTCCACCGAATGCCTCCTTCTAATGAAATCCAACTGCAGCTGCATCTCAGTTTTTGCAGGCTAGAAAAGAGCAACTCTGAATTCCCTGGGTGAGTGAGTCCTGAAGGCAGTATTTGGTGGTGTTGACCACATGCTGCCATTCTCCCTTGACCTTCTACCTACTCTCTCTAGGAGCAGAGCTGTGTGAATGCTGTGCTCCATATAAGAGGCAGGAGCAGCCTATTACACAACTCATACACACTTACAGACACATTGAGTATGCCCACCACAAACGTCTCACCATCATCACCCAGAACACTTAGCATGGTTCCCTAGGGTTGTGTGTTTGTCAGGTACTTCACATCATCACAAAGTCTGTCCCTGATTTAACACATTCAAGAGGAAGGACATAATTTATGACTCTCCTTTTTTTTTTTTTGTTAGCTCCAGTAATGGAGATTTTTCTATGTACAGAGAAAAGCACTAGGCATTGTTGAGGAAAAAATAAGGATAAACATTGCCAATCACCTACTGTCTGCCAGGTGCTTTGCCTTTGTTCTCTCTTAAAATATAAACAAATAAACAAATCTATGGGGTAGATATTATCAATCCTGCTTAACAGTTGGAAAAAGGGGTTTGGAAGTTTAGGTAATTTTCCCAATATCTTGCAGCTGCACATGGCATAGAAAATGTGTGATAATTAGATAAGACCAAGGGTTCCTGTATCCCTTGATTCAATCAACAAATATTTATAGATAAAGTCTACTTTGCCTGTGGAAGAACTGGAATGAGGTATTGTTTAGCCCAAATCAAAGTCATGAACTCTGTTACATGATCTAGAGCTCTATAAAATAATCCAGTCATTCCCACATAAAAAGTCATAGAAATAAACATCCTATTTCTTATTGAACCAGAGTACCCAAAACAGTATGAGGAGATGTGGTCCAAACTCTTTATGAAAATAGGAATGTAGAATAAAACAGGAAGAAAGTGGGAGAGAGTGGGTTAATGAGGGAAAGAATGAAAGCAAAAGAGAGGAAGAGGAGAGATGGCGTTTGAAGTGCTTAGTGAAACCTGCTCCACCAATTCATCAGCAAGAGCTTTTCTCTTAAGTTCTCATAACTTATGAAAAAATGGGTTGACCTAAGTGGTCTGAAGGAAAAGATATATAAGATGCTGGTTCATTGGGAGTATGGTTAATAGCTAAAAGTTTAGTATTTATGTGAGAGGACCTCAGAGTATTGAGTGCCCCACTGATGTTTCAGGCATGTAATTTAAACTATTTACCTAATGTAGTTGGTGAAACTCCACTGAGCCAAACCACATTCGTTTGCTCATTCCTTCTGTTTAGAAACTTACTCAGGGTTAAAATACAGCTGGGCTTTGGCATGCATGGTCAGCTGTACTCTGTAGTTAAGGGACCAAGAGAAGTTAACAAATCCTTACAGGTATCAAAATCAAGGTCATAATGACCCATGTCAGTTGAATAGCAAAGGTATTTGTGGGCAAGCCAGTTTCTCACTTTAGCAATGAATGGCGATGCTGTTGCTCAAGCTACTATTGTTTCAGCATTCAAAAGATATTCACTCTTATAATTGTTTTCCACCTTTTTCCCCATTATTTCTTGTTGAATGGTTTCAGATACATTCTACTGGATATCCGTGGGTCATTTCTAAAACGATACAGTGTGATCAGGTATGGCTAAGGTATTTTACCATTGGTGTAATTCATTCCCTCAAACAGTGAAACACATGGCACAATGTCAGATCTAATGGGTCAAAGAAAACACTTTACAGGGAGATGGGACCATCTCATTCTGCTACACTGCTGTAAAACTCATCAACGTCTTTCTAAAACACAAATGAACATTTTCTCATTGTCTGAAAAGAAATCAAAGCATCCAACCCAAAAGCTTTGTAAACTGATAAGAAACTTCAGCAAAGTTCAGGATAGAAGATCAATGTGCAAAAGTTGCTAGCATTCCTATATAACAACAACAGGTCAGCAGAGAGACAAGTCATGGATTAGCTCCCATTGACAACTGCTGCGAAAAGAGTAAAATACCGAGGAATACAGCTAACAATGGAAGTGAAAGACCTCTTCAAGGAGAACTATACACCACTGCTCAAGGAAATCAGAAAGGACACAAACAAGTTGAAAAACATTCCATGTTCATGTATAAGAGGAATTAACATTGTGAAAATGGCTGTACTGTCCAAAGTGATTTATAGATTCAATGCTATTTTCATTAAACTATCACTGACATTCTTCACAGAATTAGAAAAAAAAAACTATTTTAAATTCACATGAAACCAAAAATGAGCCCAAATAGCAAGGACAATCCTGAGCAAAAAGAACAAAGCTGGAGGCACCCATGCTACCTGACTTCAAACTATACTACAAGGCTACAGTAACCACAACAGCATGGTACTGGCACCAAAACAGACACACAGACCAATGGAATAGAATAAAGAACTCAGAAGTAAGACTGTATACCTACAACTGTCTGATCTTCAACAAACCCGACAAAAACAAGCAATAGAGAAAGAATTCCTGATTTAATAAATGGTTCTGGAAAAACTAACTAACCATATGCAGAAAATTGAAACCGAACCACTTCCTTATGTCTTACACAAAAATTAACTTAAGATGGATTAAACACTTAAATGTAAATCCCAAAACTATGAAAACTCTAGAAGAAAATCTAGGCAATACCATTCAGGACACAGGCATAGGCAAAGATTTTTTTTTTTTTTTTTTTTTTTACTTTAGGTTCTGGGGTAAATGTGCAGATCATGCAGGGTTGTTGCATAGGTGCATACTATATCTGACATTTCTCCCCATGTTATCCCTCACCACCATCCCCAACCCCCATTGTCCCTCCCCTAGTACCCCTCAACTGCCCCCAGTGTGTGATGCTCCTCTCCCTGAGTCCACATGTTCTTATTGTTCAACACCCGCCTATGAGTGAGAAAAAAACACCGAAAACAATTGCAATGAAAGCAAAAATTGACAAATGAAATCTAATTAAACTAATGAGCTTCTGCAAGGCAAAAGAAATGATTATCAGAGTGAACAAACAACTTACAGAATGGGAGAAAATGTTTGCAATCTACCCATCTGACAAATGTCTAATATGCAGAGTCTACAAGGAACTTAAACAAATTTACAAGAAAAAAACGTTAAAAAGTGGACAAAGGAAATGAACAGACACTTCTCAAAAGAAGATATTCATGCAGCCAACACGCATATAAAAAAGAAACTCAACATCACTGATCATTAGAGAAATACAAATCAAAACCACAGTGAGATACGATCTCATACCAATCACAATGGTGACTTTTAAAAAGTCCAGAAACAGTAGATGCTGGTAAGATTGCAGAGAAAAAGGAACATTTTTACACTGTTGGTGGAACCGTAAATTAGTTCAACCACTGTGGAAGACAGTGTGGCAATTCCTCAAAGATCCAGAGGCAGACATACCATTTGACCTAGCAATCTCATTACTGCGTATGTACCCCCCAAAATAGAAATCATTCTATGATAAAGACACATGCATGTGTATGTTCATTGCAGCACTATTCACAATAGTAAAAGTCATGCAATCAACCTACATGCCCATTAATGATAGACTGAATAAAGAAAATGTGGTACACATACACCGTGGAATACTATACAGCCATAAAAGGAATGAGATCATGTCCTTTGCAGGGACATGGATGGAACTGGAAGTCGTTATCCTCAGCAAACTAATACAGGAACAGAGAACCAAACATTACATGTTCTCACTTATCAGCGGGAGCTGAAAAACAAGAACACATGGACACATGGCGGGGAATAACACACCCTGGGGCCTGTCGGTGGAGGGTAGGTGGGGGAAGGGAGAGCATCAGGAATAATAGCTAATGGATGTTGGGCTTAATACCTAGGTGAGGGGTTGATCTGCGTAGCAAACCACCATAGCACATGTTTACCTGTGTGACAAACGTACACATCCTACACATGTACTAGAGAACTTAAAATAGGGAGAGATCCAAGATGGCCGATCACTAGCAGCTCAGGATTGCAGCTCCCAGTAAAAGAGCAAAGAGCCAGTGGACGCCACACTTACCGATAAATTTTCGCTGCCCACGGACCAGGACATTCCCAGTGGAGGAGCCCCACAGGTCGCCAGCGTGACCCTTTCGGCTGGCGCGGCTTTTTTGCCGGCGCCTCGGCTTGGCAGCTCTTGGTGTGGAGTAAACGGGACTGAGTCTCCTTTTGGATGATGTTTGGAGCTCTGGGAAGTAAGAGCAGTCCATCCAGTTGACTGAAAAAGGGACTGAGAAGCCAGACCGGAGACCCCCGGGCAGAAAAGCACCACGAATTTCAACGCTGCTGATTTAGCTAGCGTTGCGGGTCGCCACAGTGCCAATTACATAGATTCCGGAGGTGGGAATTAACAAGCTGGACGTCCACTCCGAGACCTAATTTGAAAGTTGGTAATTACAAAGACGACAGATGGATGAATCCATAAAGATGCCAAGAAGCCACCGTAAAAAAACTGAGAACAATCAAAATCAGAAGGTCTCTCCTTCTACAGAGGACGCCAGTTCCTCATCAGTAACGGAACAAGGCTTGATGGAAAATGAGTGTGAAGAATCATCAGAATTAGGCTTCAGAAGGTGGATAATAAGAAACTTCTGTGAGCTAAAAGAATACGTTCTAAACCAATGCAAAGAAACTAATAACTT
>CAUYQU010026977.1:0-26022 GCA_963574635.1 Cheracebus regulus | reverse complement strand
GCCGAGATCACGGCACTGCACTCCAGCCTGGGAAACAGATTGAGACTTGTTCTCAAAAAAAAAAAAAAAAAAGCAACAACAGACTAGGCGTGGTGGCTCACGCCTGTAAATCCCAGCACTTTGAGAGGTCCAGGCAGGTGGATCACGAGGTCAGGAGTTCAAGACCAGCCTGGCCAACATAGTGAAACCCTGTCTCTACTAAAAATACAAAAATTAGCCAGGAATGGTGGTGTGTGCCTGTAGCCCAGCTACTCGGGAGGCTGAGGCAGGAGAATCACTTGAAGCCAGGAAGTGGAGGTTGTGGTAAGCCAAGATCATGCCACTGCACTCCAGCCTGGGCAATAGAGGGAGACTCCATCTCAAACAACAGCAACAACAACAACAACAACAACAACAACAACAAACAAAAATGCTAAATACCATCTGTTGCATGAACGAACAGCAAATGTGGCTGCCCCCACCTATTCTGAGTTCAAATGTGACGCTCTCATGTCTTTCCTGCTTCGAACTCTGGAGCAGCTCAAATCTACTGAATGTCTGATGGGGGAGGCCAAACCACAGCACCCACCCTACATGCCCCCAGAGCAGGTGTCCACCTGTGTCCACCTGTATCCTTTCCTGACTGTACTTCCAGTGCTGGCTAGTGCTTGGGGAGCCCTTGGCATCACCAGTTTTCTTTTTATTTTTGTGGGTAGATAGTAGGTGTATACATTTGTGGGGCATATGGGATATTTTGATACAGGTATACAATGTGTAAAAATCACATCAGGGTAAATGGAGTATCCATCACCTCAAGTGTTTATCTTTTTGTTACAAACAATCTAATTACACTCTTTCGGTTATTTTTAAATGTATGATTAAATTATTATTGACTATAGTCACACTGTTATGCTATCAAATACTAGATCTCATTCTATTTTTTGTACGCATTAACCATCCACACTTACCCCCGACAACCCCTCACTCCCATTTCCCACCTCTGGTAACTATCCTGCTACTCTCTCTCTCTCCATTAATTCAATTCTAGCTCCCACAAATGAGTGAGAACATGAAAGTTTGTCTTTCTGTGCCTGGCTTATTTCACTTAACATAATGACCTCCAGTTCCATCCATGTTATTGAAATGACAGCATCTTACTCTTTTATGGCTGAATAGTACTCCACTGTGTATATGTACCACCATTTTTTTTTTTTGAGACAGAGTCTTGCTCTGTCACCCAGGCTAGAGTGCAGTGGCATGCGTGATCTCGACTCACTGCAACTCCTGCCTCCTGGGTTCGAGCGATTCTCCTGCCTCAGCCTCCTGAGTAGCTGGGATTACAGGCAGGCTCCACCACGCCAAGCTAATTTTTGTATTTTTAGTAGAGATGGGGTTTTACCATCTTGGTCAGGTTGGTCTCAAACTCCTGACCTTGTGATCCGCCCACTGTGGCCTCCCAAAGTGCTGGGACTACAGGAGTGAGCCACTGTGCCCGGCCATGTACCACATTTTCTTTATCGATTTGCCTGTTGATGGACACTTATGTTGCTTCCAAATCCTGGGCATCACCAGTTTTCATTTGCTCTGCCAGGGAACTCGATTTCCCTCCCTTTCTGTTCCTGGAGTTGAAGCACTATGTGCCCTGCTCTCTATGTGAACAATCTTTCAGCCTATCTTCTCTAGGCCAGGGCTGGCCTAGCCCAGTAGAAACCTCATCCTGGTGCAGCAGGGGATGGCATGGACATAGTATTTTGAGGCAAATATAAGCTCAAAAACGTCAGGTTACTAAGCCCTGGAGCATTCTGAACTTCAGCTGTGAGAGTAGCCTAAAGCACAGGGGATGAGCTCTCCCAGAGGAAGCGAGGGGTGTGATGAGCTGGGTGGGGTCTAGGCCAAGCTGCTTCCTGGGAGCACACTAGCCTATCCAACAGAGGCTCTTAACCGGGGCTCCATGGGCTTCAGGGATGAGCTTCAGGGAGTCCACAAGCTCCTTGAAATTAAATATGTTCTAGGCCAGGAGCGGTGGCTCATGCTTGTAATCCCAGAACTTTGGGAGGCTGAGGTGGGCAGATCACGAGGTCAGGAGATCGAGACCATCCTGGCTAAAACGGTGAAACCCCGTCTCTACTAAAAATACAAAAAAATTAGCTGGACTTGGTAGCAGGCACCTGTAGTCCCAGCTACTCGGGAGGCTGAAGCAGGAGAATCTCTTGAACCCAGGAGGCGGAGGTCGCCGTGAGCTGAGATCACGCCACTGGACTACAGCCTGGGTGACAGAGCAAGACTCTGTCAAGAAAGAAAAGAAAAGAAAAAAGAAAAGAAAGAAGTTAAATATGTTCTGTATGCCTGTGAACAAACAGATGAGCATTTTTCTGGGAAGAGGATTCATTGATTTAACCCAATTTTCAGAGGGGCCAATGAAAAAAGAATGGTTAGGAATCACTGGTCTAGTCCTCAAAATGTGGGAGGCATCATAGCATTATGGGAAATGGGCAGCTTTACTATCAGATCGCCTAGTTTTGTGTTCTGGCTGTCACTTACTGGCTGCGATCTTAAGCAAGTCATGTTACCTCTTCATGTATCCATGTCCTCATCTATAACATGGAGATAATAGAAGTACCTGCTTTATAGAGGAAGAAGAGGGTAATATGAGCACAAAACCCTTAGTAGATTGTCCGGAACATGGTAAGGTAGGTATCCTTGGAGCTTCAGAAGATCAGCAAGATCATCAGTACTTTTTCTGTGCATGTGTACTGTGAAAGCTGTCAGAATCAAAATGGAGTCACTTTCATATTTTTAAAAAAGCCCTGACACATAGAGCTAGGGAAGGCTATGAAGAGAGGATTCTCGGCACTTGTGTGATAACAAGAGTTTCACAAAAAAACTCTGCCAAAACCAGAACCTTGCACAATGGCCGCTGCAACCTGACACAAAAAATACTTCTGGCCGGGCGCGGTGGCTCACATCTGTAATCCCAGCACTTTGGGAGGCTGAGGCGGGCGGATCACCTGAGGTCAGGAGTTTGAGACTAGCCTGACCAACATGGACAAACCCCGTCTCTATTAAAAATACAAAATTAGCCAGGTGTGGTGGCACGTGCCTATAATCCCAGCTACTTGAGACAGGAGAATCTCTTGAACCCGGGAGGCAGAGGTTGCGGTGAGCTGAAGTCACGCCATTGCACTCCAGCCTGGGCAACAACAGCAAAACTCCATCTCAAAACAAACAAACAAAACAAACTTCTGCAAGGACATCTGCCCAGCAACTGCCTGTCCAGCCTCAGACTGGCATCACCCTTGTTATTGATCTTTGTAGCCAAGGATAATAATCATTTCAAAAACAATTATGTTATCCGCCTCATTTTTCCTTTAAAAACCGTTGTCATCCTTTACCTCCCTGAATATGCACATAGTTTACTATGCATGATTATTCTCATTGCAATGCCCTATTCTCGAATAAACAACAGTTTCTATTAGAGAATCTCTCTCTGTTATTTAGGTTGTTATTAAGTTTCACCAACATGGTGAAACCCTGTCTCTACTAAACATACAAAAATTAGCTGGACGTGGTGGCAGGCGCCTGTAATCCCAGCTTCTTGGAAGGCTGAGGCACGAGAATCGCTTGAACCCAGGAGGCGGAGGTTGCAGTGAGCCGAGACAGTACCTGTGTGTCTTTCTGAGATTAGGGGGTATAGGACTGGGGAACAGTAGTTGGAGCTCCTGGAATTAGTGCCTAGTGGTCTGGCAGGCTGGTAGAAAAGAGCTGTAAGATTATACTTGCTGGGAGTGTTTCACTCTTAGAGGCTGTGGATATCTCCAGCTCTTCTCTAAAGTTGGGCAGGAAAGTGTACTGACTCCTCTCATATCTAGAGTGATTTTTTTTTTTTTTTTGAGACAGAGCTTCACTCTGTCATCCAGGTTGGAGTGCAGTAGTGTGATTTCAGCTCAGTGCAACCTCCGCCTCCTGGGTTCAAGCAATTCTCCTGCCTCAGCTTTCTGAGTAGCTGGGATTACAGGAGTGGGCCACCATGCCTGGCTAATTTTTGCATTTTTAATAGAGACGGAATTTCGCCATGTTGGCCAGGCTGGTCTCGAACTCCTGGTCTCAAGTGATCCTCCTGCCTCGGCCTCCCAAAGGGCTGGGATTACAGGCGTGAGCCACTGCTCCAGGCCCTAGAATGATTTTTAAGGTACATCTGGTTAATTCCTCCTAAAGAGCTTCCCTATAGGTCTTCCATCCTTTATGTCCTAAAATTTCTACAATTGGAGTCTCGTGGGCACCAAAGCCTTTGTTGAAATGTATGCTCGGTGATAAATCTGTACAGGGAGGCTGAGTGAGGCCCCGTCACGAATGTCGATTTTATTCTTGAATTGGACATTTCATTTTTTCCCCTAAGAACCGTATTGCTGGCCGGGTGAGGTGGCTTACGCCTGTAATCCCAGCACTTTGGTAGGCTGAGGTGGGCGGATCACCTGAGATCAGGAATTCGAGACCAGCCTGGCCAACATGGTGAAATCCCGTCTCTACTAAAAATACAAAAATTAGCTGGACATGGTGGCAGGCGCCTGTAATCCCAGCTTCTCAGAAAGCTGAGGCACGAGAATCGCTTGAACCCAGGAGGCGGAGGTTGCAATGAGCCGAGATCGCGCCACTGCACTCCAGCCTGGGCGACAAGAGTGAAACTCTGTCTAAAAAAAATCAAAACAAAACAATCGTATTGCTACTGCTATTATGAACATGATTGTTGCTTCCTCATAGTTACTCAGGAGTAACAAGCTGATGTCGTGAGCAAGGCATGGTTGGTTACCTAGCCCACACTTTAGGCCTCATGAAATCTCATTATTATTCCTCCCCTCATGTAGGGGACCCTTTCTTCATAGAACAGCGGGACATTGTTTTTGAAAGATCATCCACATAATTCCTGTGTGGATTTTAAAAGTCCATTGTTTAATTGGGTGGTGGACTTGTCTATTGTTATTCTAGTACCTGATGAGCCATCTGTTCTATATTTCATTATTAAAACAGCAATTTTTCCTTGGAGTTTCAAATTTCGTTTTCCTGTGTAATTTTCTACGTTTTGTATTTACCTACTAATTAGATTTAATCCTGATTTTTTTTATTCATCTACTTCCAGGCAAGTGTTTATCTTCTTTACTGTCAGGCCATAAATCGTTTTCTAATTGGTTTATAATATATTAATATCCACACAGTTTTGTTTCCCACTAGCAAGACTGTCATCAGTAAAGATTGTTGTAGCAAAAATTGTAATTATATACTGAAGGCCTTGAATTTAGGCCTGGTTCAGGAAGTAGTTTAGGTAAAGTTTCAGAATCTAGGAACACAGTCTCATAAAATGTTCTTTTCTAAATAATATAGACATTTCCTCATAAAATCTAACAAAATCCACAGGAGGAAGGACATATCCAAGAATGACAGAGCCTTGACATCGCAACATTGTTTGGGCCTGCTAAAGGATTTTGTTAGCTTCAACTAATACCCTAACATCACTTGCAAATCCTATTGCATGTCCCTGGTCTGCGCGTCTTCAGTGTCCTGAAGCATTCAATTCATCATCGTGCCACTCTCCTCTAGCCCCCAACCCCAGCTAGCCCCCCTTTCATCAGAAAGATTGGTTTCCATTTTCACAGAGCAAAATTCAAGCCAACAGCAGGAACTTCAGCCTCCCACCAGCTGGAGCACAGCTTCAACTCAAATGCAATAGCGCCCCCTTCCGCTGCATAGCAGATACTGCAATGTGCTTCCCTGATCACAACTGAAAGACTAAGTGTTTAACAGTAGACAGCCCTCAGCTGGCGGACCCCTTTGGGGACAGCCTCAGCTGAAGAGACCCACTTTGCCCAAGGGCATGCCTCCTTCCCAGGGAAGCCTGTGTCCAATGAAGGACTGATGTGGAGATATAAAGGCCTGGCCCCCTTGTCTTCACTCTTAGCTTCAGACCTTCCACTAGATCTGGCTGACACCTTTGTTGAATCTGCACTGCAGCGCATGTCTCCTTCCTCCAATCCTGCTTCCATTCCTTCCTTTCCACGCGTGATGATCCCAAGAGCACTCCCTAAGAAACCTCATGCGTGCTAATCTCCATCTCAGAGTCTGCTCGGCAAATCCAACCGGCACCACCCTCTTCCGCTCTCCCCAACTCCCTTCTCCTGCCCCAGGCTGACACCCACTTCCCCCATGTGCTCAGTTCAGCCCCCTTCACCTCCCCTTGGTCTTTGTTCTCTTACTCACCGTCTCTCTTTCCTGCAGCCTCAACCTTTCCCTCTCTCTCCATCTCTCCTCCTCAGCACGTACATTTGAACTAATGCCTTCAACAAAAGCCTGCCTTGACACAGAGCCCACTTCTAGTTTCCGATGTTTCCTCCCCTCACAGTCTAAGCTTCTTGAACAAGCCCACCGTGGTCCGGCTTCGATCTCCGACACTGCTGAAATGGTTCTTTTTCAGCGCTGTCTTATTTGACTTCTGTGTGAGTGTGGCTCTGATGGTCCTCACCTCTTCCCTTTATGTCTAGGACACTTGGCCCTCTCCCACTCCCTCCCTCCCTCCTTCCCTCCCTCCCTTCCCTCCTTCCTTCCCTCCTTTCTTTCTTCCTCTCTCTCTCTTCAGTCTCCTCACACTATTGTCTAGGCTGGAGAGCAGTGGTGCAATCTTGGCTCATTGCAGCCTCCACCTCCTGGGTTCAAGTGCTTCTCCTGCCTCAGCCTCCTGAGTAGCTGAGACTACAGGCGTCTGTCACCACTCTCAGCTCATTTTTGTATTTTTTGGTAGACACAGGGTTTCGCCAGTTGGCCAGGTTGGTCTCAAACTCCTGACCTCAGGTGATCCGCCAGCCTCGGCCTCCCAAAGTGCTGGGATTACAGGCGTGAGCCACCGCGCCTGGCCCTCTCTCACTTCATTATTTAAATTTTACTTACTTACTTTATTTATTTGAGTCAGGATCTCATTCTGTCGCCCAGGCTGGAGTGCAGAGGCTGGAGTACAGTGGTGCGGTCATCGCCCACTACAGCCTCAAACTCCTGGCCTCAAGCAATCCTCACCCCTCTGCCTCCCAAAGCGCTGGGATTACAGGTCTGAGCCATTGTGCCTACCTACGAACCATTTTCATATCTGACTGTGCCTGCCCATGAAACACCTTTATAACCAGGTGACTATTAGACGCCCCTACGTCTTACAGGTATCTCAAACCCCACGTATTCACAATGGCTCTTGTCTTCACTCTCTGCTTCAAACTGGGTCCCCCCTGTGTTCCCAGATTCAGTGAATGCTACTATGTATCTGGTTACTTAAGCAAGAAAACTGAGATTTCTCTCAGCACAATCTCTCTCCCTTATTACTTACTTCCCAACAACCAAAGTAATCTGATGGCATGTGCCTGGAGTTCCAGCTACTCAGGAGGCTGAGGCAGAAGGATTTTGAGTCCAGGAGGCTGAGGCCAACCTGAGCAACACAGCAAGACCCCATCTGAAAAAAAATGTAATTTGGGGCCTGGCGGTGTGTTTCATACCTGTAGTAGCAGCACTTTGGGAGACTGAGGCAGGCGGATCGCCTGAGGTTGGGAGTTTGAGACCAGCCTGACCAACATGGTGAGACCCTGTCTCTACTCAAAACGCAAAATTAGTTGGCCGTGGTGGCGCACGCCTGTAATCTCAGCTACTCGGGAGGCCGAGGCAGAACTGACTGAACATGGGAGGCGGAGGTTGCGGTGAGCCGAGATTACACCACTGCACTCCAGCCTGGGTGACAAGAGGGAAACTCCGTCTCTAAATAAATAAACAAAATAAATATAATTTGGATCACTCTTCTGTTTAAAATGCGCCAGTGGCCCCTATTGCTTCTATCTATTTATCTATCTATCATCTATCTATCTATCATCTATCTATCATCTATCTATCTATCTATCATCTATCTATCTCTGTCTATCTGTCTGTCTGTCTGTCTGTCTATCCATCTATCTATGTATCTATCTATCTATCAGTCTGTCTATCTGGCTATCTATCTATCTATCATCTATCTATCTGATTGTCTGCCTATATATTTGACTACCTATCTGTTTGTCTATATGTCTGTCTGTGTGCCTATCTGTCTCTTTGTTTCTCTGTCTATCTATCTATCTATCTATCTATCTATCTATCTATCTATCTATCATCTATTTGGCTACCTATCTGTCTGTCTGTCTGTGTGCCCGTCTGTCTGTCTGTTTATCCATCTATCTGTCTGTCTGTTTATCTGTCTGTCTGTTTCTGTCTGTCTGCCTATCTATCTATCTACCTACCTACCTACCTACCTACCTGTCTGTCTGTCTGCCTATCTGTCTATCTATCATCTATCTAATCTGTCTGTCTGTCTGTCTCTGTCTCTCTGTCTGTCTGTTTCTCTATCTGTATATCTGTCTCTTCTATCTATCTGTCTATCTGTCTATCATCTATCTATCTATCTATCTATCTATCTATCTATCTATCTATCTATCTATCTATCTATTCGTCTGTCTGTCTTTCTATCTGGCTATTTATCTATCTATCTGTCTTTCTGTCTGTCTGTCTGTCTCTCTGGGTATCCATCTATCTGGCTGTCTATCAATCTATCTATCTATCCATCTGTCTGTCTGCTGTCTGTCTGTCTGCTTATCTGGCTGTCCTTCTATCTGGTTGTCCATCTATCTGGTTGTCTATCTATCTATCTATCTATCTATCTATTTATCTACTCTCTATCAGTCTGTCTGTCTATCTGTCTGTGTGCATGTCTGTCTATCTGTCTGTGTAACTATCTGTGTCTCTGTTTATTTGTCTGGCTGTCTATCTGTCCATCTCTCTATCCATCTATCCATCTGTCTGTCTCTTTATGTATTTGGCTATCTGTTTGTCTCTCTATCTATACATCTATCTATCTATCTCTCTGTCTCTCTGTGTGTCTGTCTGTCTGTCTGTCTGTTTTTCTGTCAGTTTGTCTGTCTATCTATCTGTCTATCTATCTCTCTGTTCTTTATCTATCTATCCATGTATCTATCTGTCTGTCTTTCTGGCTATCTATCCATCTATGTATGTATGTATGTATGTATGTATGTATGTATGTATGTATGTATGTCTGTATCTACCTACCTGTCTGTCTGTCTGTCTATCTATCTGGCTATCTTTCTATCTATCTGTCTCTCTATTTGGCTATCTATCTATCTGTCTACTATTTATCGGTCTATCTGTCTGTGTGCATGTCTATCTGTCTATCCATCTATCTGTCTCTCTGCCTATCTGTCTATCTGTCTATCAGTATGTCTCTGTCTTTCTGTCTGTCTGTCTATCTGTCCATCTATCTATCCATCTATCTGTCTCTCTATTTGGCTGTCTTTCTCTCTATCTATCTGTCTGTCTGTCTGTGTGTCTGTCTACCTGTCTATGTTTCTGTTTGTCTATCTTTTTGTCTATCTGTCTCTTTGTTTGTTTCTCTATTTATCTATCTATCCATCCATCTATCTGTCTCTATCAGTCTGTCTGTCTATCTGTCTTTCTTGCTGTCTATCTATCCATCTATGTATGTATGTATGTATGTATGTATCTATCTATCTATCTATCTGTCTGTTTGTCTATCTGTTTGGCTATCTATCTATCTGTCTGTCAGTCTATTTGGCTATCTATCTGTCTATGTATCTATTTATCTGTCTGTCTGTCAGTCTCTCTGTCACTGTGTCTATCTATCTCTCTGTCTGTCTGTCGTCTGTCTACCTCTCGGTCTGTCTGTCATCTGTCTATCTGTCTGTTTACCTGTCTGTTTGTTTCTCTATCTCTGTATCTGTCTGTCTCTGTCTATCTGTATGTCTGTCTATCCATCTGTCTCTTTGGCTATCTATCTGTCTATCTATCTATCTGGCTATCTATCTATCTTTCTGTCTGTCGGTCTATCTAGTTGGCTATCTATCTATCTATCCATCTATCTATCCATCTATCTATCTATCTATCATCTATCTATCTGTTAGTGTGCCTGTCTGTCCGTCTGTCTCTCTGTCTATCTATCTATCTATCTGTCTTACTGTCTGTCTGTCTATGTGTCTGTCAGTGTGCCTGTCTGTACGTCTGTCTGTCATCTGTCTGTCTGTCTACCTGTCTGTCTGTTTCTCTATCTCTGTATCTATTTGTCTCTGTCTGTCTGTCTTTCTATCTGCCTGTTTGGCTGTCTGTCTGTATATCTTTCTGTGTACCTATCTATCTATCTATCTATCTCTCTGTCTATCTGTCCATCTGTCTGTCTTTCTGCTGTCTGTCTGTCTTTCTATCTGGCTATCTATCTGTCTCTGTGCCTGTCTGTCTCTCTATCTATTGGTCTATCTATCTATTTATCTGTCTGTCTTTTTATCTATCTATGTATCTCTGTCTGTCTCTCTGTCTCTCTGTGTATCTGTCTGTCTCTCTCTCTATCTATCTATCTGTTCATCTATCTGGCTTGCTGTCTGTCTATCTATCTATCCATCTATCTATCTTTCAATTTATCTGTCAGTCTGTCTACTTATCTGTGTATCTATCTATCTATCTGTCTGTTTGTCTTTCTTGCTATCTGTCTTTCTGTCTGTCTATTTATCTATGTGTCTGTCCTTGTGTGTCTGTCTGTCTCCCTGTCTGTTTCCCTATCTATCTGTCTCTGTATATCTGTGTATCCACCTGTCTGTCTGTCTGCTGTCTGTCTGTCTTTCTATCTGGCTATCTGTCTGTCTGTCTGTCTATCTGGCTATCCATCTATCTGGCTGTCCATCTACCTATCTATCTACCTACTATTTATCGGTCTGTCTGTCTGTGTGCATGTCTGTCTATCTGTCCATCTATCTGTCTCTCTATTTGTCTATCTGTCATCTATCTATCTATCTGTCTCTATCTGTCTTTCTATCTATCTGTCTATCCATCTATCTGTCTATCTGCTATCCATCTATCTGGCTATCTATCTATCTACTATCTATCGGTCTGTCTGTCTGTCTGTGTGCATGTCTGTCTATCTGTCTATCTATCTGTCTCTCTGTTTGTCTGTCTATCTATCTATCTATCTATCTATCTATCTATCTGTATGTCTTTATCTGTCCATCTATCTATCCATCTATCTGTCTGTCTGTCTATTTGGCTGTCTCTCTCTCTATCCATCTGTCTATCTGTCTCTGTCTTTCTATCTATCTCTCTCTTTCTTTCTGGCTATCTATCCATCTATGTATCTATCTTTCTATGTATGTATGTATGTATGTATGTATGTATGTATCTATCTATCTATCTATCTATCTATCTATCTATCTATCTATCTATCTGTCTGTCTATCTATTTGGCTATGTATCTGTCTGTTGGTCTATCTATTTATTTGGCTATCTATCTATCTCTCTCTCTTTCAGTGTGCCTATCTGTCATCTGTCTGTCTGTCTGTTTACCTGTCTGTTTCTCTATCTCTGTATCTATCTGTCTCTATTTGTTTCTTTGTCTATTTTTCTATTATCTATCTATCTATCTATCTATCTATCTATCTATCTATCTACCTATCTGTCTGTCTGTCTATCTGGCTATCTATCTTTCTATCTGTCTGTCTATCTGTGTCTGTCTATCCCTGTCTATCTTTCTATCTATCTTGCTATCTGTCTCAGTCTATCTGTCTGTCTGTCTCTCTATCTGTCTGTCTGGCTGGCTGTCTATCTATCTGTCTACCTACCTATCAGTCTGTGTGTCTCTCTATCTATCTGGCTATCAGTCTATTTGTCTGTCTATCTATCTGGCTATCTATCTTTCTGTCTGTCTGTCTATCTATCTATGTGGCTATCTGTCTGTCTGTCTGTCTATCTATCTATCTGGCTATCTTTCTATCTGTCTGTCTATCTATCTATCTGTCTGTCTGTTTGTCTGTCTGTCTGTCTATCTATCTTTCTATCTGTCTGTCTATCTATCTATTTGGCTATTTATCTATCTATCTGGCTATCTGTGTATCTATCTATCTATCTGTCTATCTATCTAACTAACTGTCTGTCTGTCTGTGTGTCTGTCTCTGTGTGTCTGTCTCTCTATCTGTCTGTCTCTCTGTTTCTCTATCTATGTATCTGTCTCTATCTATCTATTTCTCTATCTATCCATCTGTCTGTCTGCTGTCTGTCTGTCTTTCTATCTGGCTAGCTCTCTGTCTGTCTTTCTCTCTATCTGTGTGTCTGACTGTCTGTCTGTCTATCTATCTGTCATCTATCTATCTATCTATCTATCTATCATCTATCTATCTATCTATCTGACTGTCTGTCTGTCTGTCTGGCTATCTATCTGGCTATCTATCTATCTGTCTGTCTATCTATCTATCTATCTATCTGGCTATCTGTGTTTCTATCTATCGATCTATCTATCTGGCTGTGTATCTCTCTATCTATATGTCTGTCAGTCTGTCTCTGTCTCTCTGTCTATCTGTCTGTCTGTTTCTCTATCTACCTATCTATTTGCCTCTGTCTGTCTATCTGTCCTTCTATCTATCCGTCTGTCTATCTATCTGTCTGTCTGCGTGTGTGCCTGTCTATCTGTCTGTCTATCTATGTGTGTCTATCTCTGTCTGTCTGTGTGCCTGTCTGTCTATCTATCTATCTGCCTGTCTTTCTATTTTTCTGTCAGTCTATGTATGTGTCTGTTTCTCTATGTATCTATTTGTTTTTGTCTATCTCTCTGTCTGTCTATCCATTACCTATCTATGTAACTATCTATCCATCCATCCATCTATCTATCTATCTGCCTGTCTATGTGTCTGTCTGTCTAACTGGCTATCTATCTATGTGTCTGTCTCTGTCTGTATGCCTGTTGTGTCTATCTATCTGCCTGTCTATCTGTGTGTCTTTTTGTTTCTCTATGTATCTTATCTGTCTCTGTGTGTATATCTATCTACCTATCTGTCTATCTATCTATGTATCTATCTGTCTATCTATCTATCTGTTTGTCTGTTTCTCTATCTATCTGTCTCTATCTATCTGTCTGTCTGTCTTTCTATCTGGCTATCTAACAACAGTCTGTCTGTCTATCTCTCTGGCTATCTTTCTATCTGTCTGTCTGTCTGTCTGTCTGTCTACCTATCTATCTGGCTATCTATCTATCTCTCTGTCTGTCTGTCTATCTATCTGTCTGGCTAACTATCTATCTATCTATATAACTATCTATCTGTCCGTCTGTCTCTCTGTCTCTCTTTCTGTTTGTCTGTCTGTTTCTCTATCTGTCTCTGTGTATCTATCTATCTATCTATCTCTCTATCTGTCCATCTGTCTGTCTGCTGTCTGTCTGTCTTTCTACCTGGCTATCTATCTGTCTATCATCTATCTATCTATCTCTCTATCTGTCTGTCTCTGTGCCTGTCTATCTATCTGTCTGTCTGTCTATTTATCGGTCTGTCTGTCTATTTGTCTTTTTCTCTATGTATCTATGTATCTATCTATCTATCTATCTATGTACCTCTGTCTGTCTATATATGTATCTGTCTATCTATCTATCTGGCTATCTATCTATCTATCTATCTATCTATCTATCTATCTATCTCTTTCTGTCTGTCTGTCCTTCTATCTATCTCTGTCTGTCTATCTATCTATCTATCTATCTATCTATCTATCTATTTATCTCTCTCTTTCTGGTTGTCTATCTATCTATCTATCTGTCTGTCTATCTATCTACCTATCTATGTAGCTATCTATCTATGTACCTCTGTCTATTTTTCTGACCATCTATCTATGTCTATCTATCATCTATCTACCTATCTATCTATCTATCTATCTATCTATTTGCCTGTCATTCTGTCTGTCTATATCTCTGTCTATCTGTCTGTTTCTGTATCTATCTATCTGTCTCTGTCTATCCGTCTGTCTATCTCCCTAACTATCTATCTATCTAGCTAGCTAGCTAGCTAGCTATCTGGCTATCTGGCTATCTATCTCTCTGTCTGTCTGCCTATCTGGCTATGTATCTATCTACCCACCTATCTATCTATTTGGCTATCTATCTATCTATGTGCCTGTCAGCCTATCTATCTGTCTGTCTATCTGTGTGTCTGTTTCTCTATCTATCTATCATCTATCTCTGTCTATCTATCTATCTATCTATCTATCTATCTATCTATCTCTGTGTATCTGTCTGCCTATCTATCTGTCTGTGTGCCTGCCTGTTTGTCTGTTTGTGTATATGTCTGTTCATCTGTCTGTCTGTTTATCTGTCTCTCTGTTTGTTTCTCTATGTATCTATCTGTCTCGATCTCTCTGTCTGTCTGTCTATCTATCTATCTATCTGTTAGATTGTCTGTCTATCTATCTGGCTATCTAGCTATCTGTCTGTCTGTCTGTCTATCTATCTATTTGGCTATCTATCTGTCTGTCTATCCATCTATGTATCTGTCTGTCTGTCTATCTGTCTGTCAGTGTGCCTGTCTGTTTAGCTATCTTTCTGTCTGTCATCTGTCTGTCTGTCTTTCTGTCTATCTTTCTGTCTATCTATTTATCTCTCTCTCTCTCTATCTATGTATGTATCTATCTGGCTATCTATCTCTCTGTGTGTCTATCTGTTTATCTGTCTGTCTATCTGTCTATCTCTCCTATCTATCATCTATCTATCTATCTATCTATCTATCTATCTATCTATCTATGTGTGTGCCTGTCTATCTGTCTGTCTATCTGGCTATCTATCTGTTTGTCTATCTTTGTCTGTGTGCCTGTCTGTCTGTCTGTCTATCTGCCTTTCTGTCTGTCCGTCTGTCTATCTGTGTGTCTGTTTCTCTATGTATCTATCTATCTCTTTTTGTCTATATATCTATCTGTCTGTTTATCTAGCTATCTATCTGTCTTTCTATCTATCTGTCTATCATCTATCTATGTGGCTATCTGTCTATGTATCTATCTGTCTGTCTGTCTCTCTGTCAATTTGGCTATCTATCTACGTGTCTGTCTGTGTGTCTGTCTCTCTGTTTTTCTATCAATCTGTCTGTTTATCTGTCTGTTCCTCTTTCTGTCTCTATCTCTCTGTCTATCTATCTATCTGTGTGACTGTCTGTCTATCTCTGTATCTATCTGTCTGTTTTTCTATCTGTCTATCAATCTGTCTGTTTATCTGTCTGTCTCTCTATCTTATCTTTTTATCTGTCCCTCTATCTATTTATCTATCTTTCTATCTGTCCCTCTCTGTCTGTCTCTCTGTCTATATATTTGGCTATCTATCTGTCTATCATCTATCTATCTATGTGCCTGTCTATCTATATGTCTGTCTATCTGTCTGTTTCTCTATCTATCTATCTATCTATCTATCTATCTATCTATCTATCTATCATTTTTGAGACAGAGTCTCACTTTGTTGCCCAGACTAGAGTGTAGTGATGGGATCTTGGCTCACTGCAACCTCTGCTTCCCTGATTGAAGTGATTATCCTGCCTCTGCCTCCCAACTAGGTGGGACTACAGGAGCCCACCACCATGCCTGTCTAATTTTTGTGTTTTTGTAGAGACTGTTTTTTGCCATGTTGACCAGGCTGCTCTCAAACTCATGGCCTCAGACAATCCATCCACCTCAGCCTCCCAAAGTGCTGGGATTATAGGCGTGAGCCACTGTGCCTGTGGCTGAACTATTTAATAAATGATGAAGTATTGAATAAAAACCCCTTCAGTTGGCACCCTTCTCATGCAGCCCTTGACTGTCTTGTTCCATCTCCCCCGCCCCATCTATCACTTTATATTGTAGCACAACTGGGCTACTTGAAGTGCTTCCAACGTGCTTCATTCTTATTTAATGTTCACGTGTCTGTACAAGCGTCCCTGACTGAGGCTGACTTGGGCCCTTGCACTTCCTGTTTTTTTTTTTTTTTTTTGAGATGAAGTCTCACTCTGTCCCCGAGGCTGGAGTGCAGTGGCGTGATCTCTGCTCACTGCAACCTCTGCCTCCCAGGTGTAAGCGATTCTCCTGACTCAGCCTCCCAAGTAGCTGAGATTACAGGCATGCACCACTCTACTCAGCTAATTTTTGTATTTTTAGTAGAAATGATGTTTCACAATGTTGGCCAGGATGATCTTGATCTCTTGACCTCGGCCATCTTGGCCTCCCAAAGTGCTGGGATTACAGGCATGAGCCACCACGCCCAGCCTCCTTTCTTCTTTACAGACATCCACTGGACCTCTTGCAGCCAACTCAGTGCCTCCCTTTCTGTGTCTTTCTTTCTACCAGACTGAGTTCCTTGAGGGCAACAGTTTCATCCTATAATCCCATGACCTGGCACAGGGTTTGGTGCTTGGTTGCCATTCATTAAGTGCTTGTCGGATGAATGAGTCAGTGACGGGCAAGTAGGCAGCAGGAGAAAAGGAAACGAGGCTTGAGGGGAGGCAGGAGGCAGATGCCCTGTGTCACAGTTTTGCTCTGGCTACACACCCTGTCTTCGGTCTCTGACAGACCCAGATTATCCCAAAATGCAATCTGCTGTGATCTCTTAAGTTATCTGCATTACAAAAGAAGCACAATGGATCCAGAGTGTGCTGAACCAGGCATATACGACCCTTGCCCAACTGTGCAGTGATGATTCCTACCTGTATCCATGTACTCTGTGGGTGTCTAAGAGGAAGGGCCACCCACCCGAACGTTTTGCTGACTGAGTTATTTGGAAAGAGAAGAAAGAGAATCCTGACAATGCTCACTGTTTCTGCAACTGCTTGTATAATATGGCCACATCTGTCAGCCCCACGTGCCGCAAAGATTCCAGGAATCCTGAGATGTTGCTGCTCTCAGCCTTTGGGGTAGCTGGGCAGAGCCTGGGGCAGCTCTGGCCACAAGAAACCTCCTTCTTTTTGTAAGACAAATATCATTTTCTGTGTGTGCTGCAGACTGAAAAAGGTTAATGAGCACTGTTGAATATCTAATCATTCCCATCAGGTACTGCAATTTTATGAGTGCCCACCTGGGACCTTGGCACCGCGAATTTACCCATATATTTTCCCCCAATTAAAGCCTTTTCTTGGTCAGGGGTGGTGGCTCACACCTGTGATCCCAGCATTTTGGGAGGTTGAGGCGAGTGGATCACGAAGTCAGGAGTTTGAGACCAGCCTGGTCAGCATAGTGAAACCCCGTCTCTACTAAAAATACAAAAAATTAGCCAAGTGTGGTGGTGGGTGCCTGTAATCCCAGCTATTCAGGAGACTGAGACAGGAGAATAGCTTGAACCCCCGAGGCAGTGGTTGCACCGAGGCAAGATTGTGCCACTGCACTCCAGCCTGGGCAACAAAGCAAGACTCTGTCTCCAAAAAAACAAACAAACAAACAAACAAACAAACAAAAAGCCTTTTCTCATGTTTTCAAGCAGGACAGGGATCTTTGTTTATCCCCATTGTACAGGTGAGGAAACTAAGGTTCAGCGAGGTCAAGAGACTGGCACACTCCAGCATTGTCGGAGACAAATCAAACTCAGGAGCTGGCTGAAGCCTGCACTCTCTGAGGCTGTCCAGCTGCAATGCATTTACACTCTGCCCACAAGAGGTCAGTAGGTTCCACAGGAGCAGAGCTGGCTACCGGGAGGCCTGCACAATGGAAGGTGGAGCTATCCTCCTGGAGAGCAGCCCTGGTTACTGGCTACACAGCAGCTCCCTAGAAGGAAATCCTTCTACCACCAGGACTTCCGAGAAGTCCTTCTTCCAGGGGTGGACCAGTGGTTGGGGCTGGCCAAGGATGTGCTTATCCCAGGAAGGCTGTGGGAGTTACCGAGGGAGCCTCTTTATTATTTTGCAATCCTCAAGCCATTTGAGGAGGGCAGTGTCTGTAGATGGGGCAGCTGGCGTGCTTCCATCTGCCTGGAAAGCTGCAGCCATCTCCACGGTAATAACTGGAACGAAAAATATCACAGGGTTGTGCTGGCTAGGCCAGAACCTTCCTGTCTGTCTGCTCTCTGGAGGCTGAGGGTGGGGGAGACTTAAAAAGTCATATATGACGGGTCGCTGTGGCTCGCACCTGTAATCCCAGCACTTCGGGAGGCCTACGCGGGCTAATCACTTAAGGCCAGGAGTTTGAGACCAGCCTAGGCAATATGGCGAAACCCCATCTCCACCAAAAAATACAAAAGTTAGCTGGGTGTGGTGATGCACACCTGTAGTTTCAGCTACAGGGAGGCTGAGGCATGAAAATCGTTTGAACCTGGGAGGCAGAGGTTGCAGTGAACCAAGATGGTGCCACTGCAATTCAGCTGGGCAACAGAGCAAGACTTTGTCTTAAAATAAAATAAAATAAAAAGGCTTGGTGCTGTGGCTCACGCCTGTAATCCCAGCACTTTGGGAGGCTGAGGCAGGTGGATCACGAGGTCAGGAGTTCAAGATCAGTCTGGACAAGATGATGAAACCCCATCTCTATTAAAAGTATAAAAATTAGCTGGTCATGGTGGCGCGTGCCTGTAATCCCAGCTACTCGGGAGACTGAGGCAGGAGAATTGCTTGAACCCAGGAGGCGGAGGTTGCAGTGAGCTGAGATTGCGCCACTGCACTCCAGCCTGGGTGACAGAGCGAGACTCTGTCTCAAAAATAAAAAATAAAATAAAATAAAAAGGTCTATGTATATAGCATCCCTAAGATTTAGAATCAGATAGACCTGGCTTTCAATCTTGATTTTTCCTCTTATTAACTGTGACCTCAGGCAAGTGACTTAACTTCCCTAGGCCTCGGTCTCCTCATTAATAGAATGGGGAATAATAATAACTGCTTTTCTGGCTGTTCTGAGGATTTATTTACTCATTTGAAAGACAGTGGCATGCCTGCCCTACAGTTGTTACTAGGTTCAGGGCATACAAGAGATTCAACGTCTGGCACATAGTAAGTGGTGAATTAACGATAACTTCTCTTTGAAGGTCAAGTCATGAATTTGGATTCAAAATAGCAGGCAGTTGAAAGCATTCTGAACAGAGGAGTAGCAGGAAGAAAACACTAGTTTTTTTTTTTTTTTTTAAAGGCAGAGTCTCACTCTGTTGCCCAGGCTGAAGTGCAATGGCACAATCATGGTTCACTGCAGCTTTGACCTCCTGGGCTCAAGGAATCCTCCTGCCTCAGCCTCGCAAAGTACTGGGATTACACGCATGAGCCACCATGCCTGGCAGGAAAACACTATTGAAGAGGCTTCACCCCTACCTGCAATGTAGAGGCAGGATTGAAAAATGCCAGCCTTATCAATTTCATAGAGTTCTTCTGAACATCATACAGTACAGGCAGAGCAAGAGGCTTAGGACTAATAAATCTTTGGGAGTTGAGTCCACAATGCAACTGGGGACAGGGACTGCTCCTACAATATAGGCCCACAGTCTGACTCTCCCCTGGGAAGCAGCAAGGGGAGGGAGGGGCTGAGAAGAAGACTTCTGTCTGTTGACTGGAAGCTGAGGGTCTTCATTTTGCTGATCACCTGGCCTGTCTTTGGGCAGTGGTTTCAGGATGTAGGAGGAAGGTGTGGGCGTGCGTATAGGACAGTTGAAGGACGTGAGAACACCAGAACATAAAATGCCACCCTGTGGCTGAGCCATGGATTCTTTTGACTCAGACAAGGTCATCATGGGACATGAAGATCCAAATGTCATCCTTGAGTCCTTTGGTAAACTATCAGCTGTGAATTTATCCAAAACTTTCAAATTGCGGTATTTCTTTCAGCTTGCCTCACCAATTTGGATGTTTTCCACACGTTTTTGCTTCCATTTAATGAAGAGTTATTTTATTAAAAACACACCTCTCTGGAAGAGCTCTACAAGGAGAACTACAAAACACTGCTGAAAGATATTACAGATGACATATACAAATGGAAACACATCCCATGCTCATGGATGGGTAGAATCAATATTGTGAAAATGACCATACTGCCCAAAGCAATCTACAGATCCAGTGCAATTCCTATCAAAATACCAACATCATTTTTCACAGAACTAGAAAAAAAAATCCTAAAATTCATATGGAACCAAAAAAGAGCCTGAATAGCCAAAGTAATCCTAAGCAAAAAGGACAAATCTGGAGGTATCACATTACCAGACTTCAAATTATACTTGGGCTATAGTTAACAAAACAAAATAATACTGATATAAAAGTAGTTACATTAGCTGGGCATGGTGGCTCATGCTTGTAATCCCAGCACTTTGGGAGGCAGAGGCCAGTGGATCACCTGAGGTCAGGAGTTCGAACTAGCCTGGCCAACACAGTGAAACCCCTTCTCTACTAAAAATACAAAAATTAGCCGGGCGTGGTGGTGCATACCTGTAATCCCAGCTACTCAGGAGGCCGAGGCAGGAGAATTGCTTGAACCCAGGAGGCGGAGGTTGCAGTGAGCCAAGATCACGCCACTGCATTTCAGCCTGGGCAACAGAGAGAGACCCTGTCTCAAATAATAATAAAATAAAATAAAAGTAGTTACATTAGGCCAACAGAACAGAATACAGAACCCAGAAATAAAGCCAAATACTTATAACCAACTGATTTTGACGAAGCATGTGAAAACATAAGTTGGGGAAAGGACACCCTATTCAGTAAATGGTACTGGGACAACTGGCTGGCTCCATGTAGAAGAATGAAACTAGTTCCCTATCTCTCACCTTATGCAAAAATCAACTTGAGATGGATCAAAGACTTAAATCTAAGACCTGAAACCATAAACATTCTAGAAGAAAATCTAGGAAAAACTCTTCTGGACATTGGCCTAGGCAAAGAATTTATGACTAAGACCCCAAAAGAAAATGTATCAAAAACAAAAATAAATGAGACGTAATTAAACTAAAAAGCTTCTTGCACAGCAAAAGAAATAATCATTAAACAGACAACCCACAGAATGGAAGAAAATATTTGCAAACTATGTGTCCAACAAAGGACTAATATCCAAAATCTACAAGGAACTCCAACAAATCAGCAAGAAAAAAAAATAATAATCCCATTAAAAAGGGGGCAGATGACATGAAAAGACATTTCTCAAAAGAATATATACAAATGGCCAAAAACACATAAAAAATGCTCAACATCACTAATTTTCAGGGAAATGCAAATTAAAACCATAATGAGATACCGCCTTACCCCAGCCAGAATGGCCCTTATTATTATTGTTATTATTTGTTGAGATGGAGTTTTGCTCTTGTCATTCAGGCTGGAGTGCAATGGCGTGATCTCGGCTCTCTGCAACCTCCACCTCCCAGGTTCAAGCGATTCTCCTGCCTCAGCCTTCCTAATAGCTGGGATTACAGGTGTCTGCCACCAGGTTGGACTAATTTTTGTATTTTTACTAGAGATGGGGTTTCACCATGTTGGCCAAGCTGGTCTTGAACTCCTGACTTTAGGTGATCTGCCCTCTTTGGCCACCCAAAGTGCTGGATTACAGGTGCAAGCCACTGTACCTGGCTCAGAATGGCCATTATTAAAAAGTCAAAAAACAATAGATGTTGGCATGGATGTGGTAAAAAGGGAACTTTCATACACTCCTGGTGGGAATGCAAATTAATGCAACAATTATGGAAAACAGTACGGAAATTTTCTTTTTCTTTTGAGACAGGGTCTCAGTCTGTCACCCAGGCTGGAGTGCGGTGGTGCGATCATAGCTATAGCTCACTGTAGCCTCAACCTCCCGGGCTCAAGTGCTCCTCCTTCCTCAGCCTCCAGAGTAGCTGAGATCACAGGCACACGCCACCACCCCGGCTGAGTTTTGTATTTTTTGTGGAGATGGGGTTTCCCAGTGTGCCCAAGTGGGTCTTGAACTCCTGAGCTCAAGTGATTTGCCTGCCTCAGCCTCCCAAAGTGCTGGGATTGAAGGCGTGAGCCACTGTGCCCAGCCTGGCGATTCTTTTCTTTTTTTTCTTGAGACAGCATCTCACTCTGTCACCCATGCTGGAGTGCAGTGGCACGATATTGGCTCACTGCAACCTTCACCTCCTAAGCTCAAGCGATCCTCCCACCTCAGCCCCTTAAGTAGCTGGGACTCCAAGTGCAAGCCACCATGCCTGGCTAATTTTTGTACTTTTTTGTAAAGACAGGGTTTCACTATGTTGCCCAGGCTGGTCTCGAACTCCTAAGCTGAAGTGATCCACAGGCCTCGGCCTCCCAGAGTGTTAGGATTACAGGTGTCAGCCACTGCGCCTGGCCCCAGCCTGAAGATTTCTTATAGAGCTGAAAGTAGATCCACCATTAGATCCAGCAATCTCACTACTGGGTATCTACTCAAGGGAAATGCAGTCACTATATCAAAAAGACACCTGCACATGTCTGTTTATCACAGCACAATTTACAATTACAAAGATATGGAATCAGCCTAAGTACCCATTGACCAATGAGTGGGTTTTTAAAAAGTGGAATATATACATGATGGAATACTATTCAGCCATAAAAATGAAATAAGCCAGGCATGGTGGCTCATGCCTGTAATCCCAGGACTTTGAGAGTCTGAGGTGTGTGGATCACCTGAGGTCAGGAGTTCGAGACCAGCCTGGCCAGTGTGGTGAAACCCCATCTCTACTAATAATATAAAAATGAGCTGAGCATGGTGGTGAGCGCTTGTAATCCCAGCTACTTGGGAGGCTGAGGCAGGAGAATCATTTGAACCTGGGAGGCGGAGGTTGCGGTGAGCTGAGATTGCGCCATTGCACTCCAGCCTGGGCAATAAGAGAGAAACTCCGTCTCCAAAAAAAGGAAAAAAAAAGAATGAAATAATTTCTTTTGCAGCAACTTGGATGGAGGCTGTTATTCTAAGTGAAGTAACTCAGGAATGGAAAATCAAAAAATTGTATGTTCTCACTCAGAAGTGAGAGCTAAGCTATGGGTACACAAAGATATACGAAGTGGTATGTTGGACACTAGAGACTCAGAAAGAGGAGGGTGGGAGTGGGTGAAGGATAAAAGACTGTATAATATTTATAATGGGTACAATGTACACTACTTGGTTGATGGGTGCACAAAAATCTCAGAATTCATCACTATATAATCCATCCATGTAACGAAAAACCACTTGTACGCCAAAATCTATTGAAAAAAAAATATATATTTGCTCTTGTCGCCCAGGTTGGAGTGCAGTGGTACAATCTTGGTTTACTGCAACCTCCGCCTCCCAGGTTCAAGCGATTCTCCTGCCTCAGCCTCCCGAGTAGTTGGGATGACAGGCTTGTGCCACCACACTGGGCTAATTTTGTATTTTTAGTAGAGATGGGGTTTTGCCATGTTGATCAGGGCTGTCTTGAACTCCTGACCTCAAGTGATTCACCTACCTCGGTCTCCCAAAGTGCTGGGATTACAGGCGTGAGCCATTGCACCCAGCCAAAAAAAATTTTTTAAAAAGGGGAAAAAAATTAAAAAAAAAATAATAAAAACACACCTGTGCAAAGCTAGGTGTGGTGGTGCATGCCTATAGTCCTAGATACTTAGGAGGCTGAGGGCGGAGGATTGTTTGAACCCAGGAGTTTGAGGCCAGCCTGGGCAACATAGTGAGACCCTATCTCTAAAAAATAAAAACCAACAAACAACCCCGCCTCCTTGCCGCAAAACACACCTTTCCCAAACGTCAGGTGATGCCCTTCTTCTGGTATGTAAGATTTTCTGGCTGGGCACAGTGGCTCACACCTGTAATCCTAGCACTTTGGGAGGCCAAGGCGGGCAGATCACATGAGCCCAGGAGTTGGAGACCAGCCTGGCCAACATGGTAAAACCCTGTCTCTACTAAAAATACAATAATTAGCTGGGCATGATGGTGCACACCTGTAATCCCAGCTACTCTGGAGGCCGAGGCGTGAAATCACTTGAACCCGGGAGGTGCAGGTTGTGGTGAGCCAAGCTCGAGCCAATGCACTCCAGCCTGGGCGACACAGGGAGACTGACTCAGAAACAGAAAAAAGGATTCCCTCCAAGAGTCTGTGTTAGCAGTTGCCCTCAAGACCAGCAGAGCTGGAGGGAGAGGGAACTGAGATCTTCTGGAGTAGCCTTTTCAATGTATTTTCTACATCAGCAGATTGAGGACCAGAAAGTTAAAGCAACTTGTCCAAGGTCTCACAGCTACTAAGTGGTTGATAGAACTGGAAATCCTCCTAGGATTCTAGTCAGGGAGACAGGTCTGTGTTTTTTTCCCCAAAGTAAATGACTTCCCATTTTTATTTTTCTAGATAAACTCATTGCTTTAACTCTCCTTACATCCTCCCATGACCTCTGTTAATTCTGTCCACACAGCCGCAGTTGGCAGCTATATCAAAGTGGTTTGGTTTGTTAGATCCAGGAACAGAAGGCACAGGCATCAAGTTGGCCTGGGCCACCTTCTGGGGACCAGCTAGATCGTAATTCAATGCCAGTGTTCAGGAAGCAGTATTACCTCTTCCTGGCAGGGAGGAAGGAGGCATGCTGGAACTAGAGTCCTTGCCGAGCCGGACTGAGACGGAAGCAAGGAACCGGTGGAGAGGGCCATTTCTAGCCTAAGGAGTGCAGGTCTGGCTCTCCACTCCAGGCCATTGCTGGGCGAAGTTAGAAGTCAGACCAAAGTTAGCTGGCATAGAAGAGCCATTCATTTTTTTAAAGAAAAACTGATTGAGACAGGGTGTGGTGGCTCACGCCTGTAATGCCAGCACTTTGGGAGGCTGAGGTGGGTGGATCACTTGAGGTCAGGAGTTCGAGACCAGCCTGGCCAAAATGGTGACACCCGGTGTCTACTGATAATACAAAAATTAGTCAGGTATGGTGGCAAGTGCCTGTAATCCCAGCTACTTGGGAGGCTGAGGCAGGAGAATCCTTTGAACCTGGGAGGCGGAGGATAAAGCGAGCTGAGATTGCAGCACTGCACTCCAGCCTGGGGGACAGAGGGACCCTGTCTCAAAACAAAAGTAAAAACAAAAACAAAAAACTGGCCGGGTGCAGATGGGGCAGCTGGCATGCTTCCGTCTGCTTGGAAAGCTGCAACCATTTCTACGGTAATAACTAGAATCAGAAATATCACAGGTCTGTGTCTGCTAGGCCAGAATGTTCCTGTCTGTCTGCTCTGTGGAGGCTGAGGGTGGGGGAGACTTAAAAAGCCATATATGTCACCTGTAATCCCAGCACTTTGGGAGTCCAAGGTGGGCGGATCACTTGAGGCCAGGAGTTGACCAGCGTGGCCTACATGGCGAAACCCCGTCTCTACTAAAAATGCAAAAAACAAACAAACAAAAAAACATTAGCCGGGTGTGGTGGCAAGCGCTTGTAATCCCAGCTACTTGGGAGACTGAAGCAGAATTGCCTGAATCTGGGAGGTGGAGGTTGCAGTGAGCCGAGATCACGCCACTGCACACTAGCCTGGGTGACAGAGCGAGACTATGTCTCAAAAAAAAAAAAAAAAAAATCTCAAAACCAAAAAACAAAAACAACTGTTTGAGCTGACTAGGTGCCAAGGATACCACTATGAATGAGAGAGAAGTGCCTGCCTACATGGAGTTTATGGCCAAGAGAGAGCAAAAAAAAAACCAAGTTTTTGTTTGCTTTTCTTTTTTAACACATCGATGTTTCCTAGCCATGTTGTCTGTCCTCCATCCTGTTCTGGTCAGGGTTGGAGTACCTCTGGCACCTTTGAAGCTTGTGTTTCTGGTGCCAAAGTAGCTGTGAAACTTGGGCTTAACCAGTGGTGTGTTGGTAAATGTTTAACGAGCAGCTCTCAGGGTGGGGGAAGGCGTGTGTGTGTGTGCGTGTGTGTGTATGTGTGTGTGTTTATGTACATAAGCTACTTAAAAATTTTACAGGAGAGATCCAAGATGGCCAATTAGCAACAGCTCAGGAATGTAGCTCCCAGTGAAAGCACAGAGAGCGAGTGGATGCCGCAATTGCAGACGAATTTTTGTTGCCCACAGACTGGGAGATTCCTGGAGAAGGAGCCACACGGGTCGCCAGCGTGACTCTTTTGGCTGGGGCGGCGCTTCTCCGTGCGGAGTGTACGGGATTGGTTGCCCTTTTAGTCGTGCTCTGCTGGTCCCATCCCCACAAGGAGAACAGCAATTGGAAGCGCTGAGGACGGAGAAAGCACAGCTGAACCCGGGAAGGCCCAGCTCTGTGGGGAAGGGGCGCCCCCCGAAGGAAAACTAAGAAACAGAAAAAACTTCATCACC
>CAUYQU010026974.1:0-36284 GCA_963574635.1 Cheracebus regulus | reverse complement strand
TTTCCAGGTCCTTGAGGAATCGCCACACTGTCTTCCACAATGATTGAACTAGTTTACACTCCCACCAACAGTGTAAAAGTGTTCCTATTTCTCCACATCCTCTCCAGCATCTGTTGTCTCTAGATTTTTTAATGATCGCCATTCTAACTGGTGTAAGATGGGAATTTTTATGTCTTCTTTTGAGAAGAAGAATTTTTTTGTCTTTTGAGAATTTTTATGTCTTCTTTTGAGAAGAATTTTTTTGTCTTCTTTTGAGAAGAATTTTTATGTCTTCTTTTGAGAAGAAGGCTGTTTTTAATGTGATTATTTATTTTCGTACTCTTCAGTTGAATTCCTTATATATTCTAGATATTAGTCCCTTATAGTTTTTATATATCTTCTGCCATTCAACAGCTTGTCTCTTCACTTTGTTGATTGTTTCCTTTGCTGTGCAGAAGCTTTTAAATATAAGTAATTCCATTTGTGTATTTTTGCTTTTGTTGCCTGTGCTTTTGAGGTCTTACCCATAAAATCTTTGCCTAGGCCAATGTCCTGAAGGGTTTCCCCTATGTTTTCTTCTAATAGTTTTATAATTTCAGGTCTTATGTTTAAGTCTTTAGTTCATCTTGAGTCGATTTTTGTATATGATGAGAGAGAGGGCTCCAATTTTATTCTTTTGCATATGGATAACCAATTTTCTCAGCACCATTTATTGAAGAGTGTTCTTTCCCCAATGTACGCTCTTAGCATCTTTGTCAAAAATCAGTCAGCTGTAAATATGTAGATTATTTCTGAGTTCTCTATTTTGTTCCATTGGCCTATGTGGTGTTTCGTACTCATAGCATGCTGTTTTGATTCCTATAGCTTTGTAATATATTTTGAAATCTGGTAGTATTATGTCTTTAACTTTGTTCTTTTTGCTCAGAATTACTTTGGCTATTTGGGCTCTTTTTTTAATTTAAAAGGAATTTGAGGATTGTTTTTCCTATTTCTGTGAGAAATGACTTTGGTATTTTGAAGGGGATTGCTGTAAATATATTGACTGCTTTGTGTAGTATGGTCACTTTAATAATATTCTTTCCATCGATGAGTGTGGAATATTTTTCCATCTGTATCCTCTTCAGTTGTTTTATCAGTGTTTTGTAGTTTTCCTTGTACAGATTTTTCACCTCCATGGTTAAATTTATTCCTACATATTTAATTTTTTGTAGTTATTTTAAATGGGATTGCCTTCTTGAATTCTGCATCAGCTAGTTCAGTTAACATATAGAAATACTACTGATGTTTGTATGTTTTGTATCCTGTAACTTTACTAAATTTAACAGATCTAAAGTTTTTGGTGGATTCTTTAGGTTTTTCTAAACATAAGATCATGTCGTCCCCAAAGAGGGAGAGCTTTACTTCCTCTTTTATAATTTGGATCAGAAAAATCCAAACTCTTACCTGTTTGCTCCTGCTAGAATTTTCAGTACTGTGTTGAATAGGAGTGTTGAAAGTAAATATCCTTCTCTTGTTTCTGTTCTTAGAGTGAAGGCTTTATGCTTTCCCTCATTCAGTATGGTGTTAGTTGTGGGTTTGTCATATATGGCCTTTATTATGTTGAGGTATGTTTCTTTTGTTAAGAGTTTTTATTATGAAGGAATATTGAATTTTATCAAATGCTTTTCTGTGTTCTTAGAGATGTTTTTTTTTTCCTTTATTCTGTTGATGTGATGTCTCAACAGAATGCATATGTTGAAACATTCTTAAATTCCCAGGATAAATTCTACTTGATCATAGTGATATAGAACAGCTGGGTTCCTGGCTAAACCCCACCCTCAACCCGGGACCCTCAGCCCTAAGTAAAAACAGCTGACCCTGAAAGGTTGCACTCCCAGCTAAACTCCACCTTCAAGCCTAGAACTTCAGCCCTAAGTGAAAACAGCTGACTTTGTTTTTCTTCCCAAATAATTGCCTTTTTGGTCTGCCACACCCCTATCCAGTGCCCATAAAAATACTTCAGCTGAAAGAACAACACAAGTGGCTGAGGCAAGTGGTCAAGGATGCAAGCTGTTGAGCCTCAAGGTTACAAGCTGCTGAACATTGGAGATACATGTGGCTTAGCATTGGAGACTCATGTGGCTTAGCATTGGAGACTATTCATAGATGCAGGTAAATTCAGATGGTGTGGCTTCAGGGAAGGATTGCTTTCCTCCCACATCATCCCCTTTAAAATTCCCCATCCCACTGAGCCACTTTTGTTGCCCAATAAAATCTTCCACATATGCCACCTTCAAATAGTTCATGTAACCTGATTCTTCCTGGACACTGAATAAGAACTTGGTTGTCAAAAAGGGCAGGTGCAGAATGCTGTCATCCTGACCCATCACTGAGCTGTTAACACTTAGCCGTTCATGGACTGCAAGCTGAGTTCCTGCCCACAAAGGGGGTTGGGGTCAAGAGAAATATTCTGTCTCATTTGGGGGCTCGTCCAGGATATGAAAAAGGGTGAGTTAAAATGTGGAGCTGTTGGATCTGTCTCTTTTCCAAGACCCTGTCACCTGTCTCTTTTCTTTGGGTAAAAGGAATATTGTCTCTGTTTCCCTTCATGGAGGCCTAGTTGGCCTGAACTAGGGGAGGGATACAATGATTAAAGGAACCCATTTTCAAACAGCAAGAGACTCTTCCCTCAGTCTTCACAAGGTATGCACTTTAAGTTGTTTTTCTTCTTTTCTAAGTGAGAGAGTTCTCTTTCTACCTCAGCACTCTGCTTATGATAGGGAAACAACAGAGGAGGAATCCCTGCTAGCTGTTAACTGCAAGTTTGGCAAAGCCCATATGGGACTTAATCTGAATGAATCTACATACCCCATGAAATTTTTTTTGTCTCAAACTCGATTCCAAGATTCAGGTTGAGGCCCTAGAGAGGAAAACCAGATTTGAGGAATCCAGAACCACAAAACAAGCATAGTGTAAATGAGCAGGACCAATTCCTGCTAAGTAAACCCCTGCTTCATGGAAGGAGGCCATACTCTATGGAATAAGTGAGATCCAAGAAACTCAAAAGTTGTCAACAGTAGGGGAGGTAGACACATAGATGAGTGTGGATAATTTCTATTCTCTAGACCTTTCCTGCTTCATGGGTGCATGCCACATTGGCACCCATGTGTGGCACCTTCCAAGGCTGCCAGGACTCTTGGATAAGGACAGAAAATGGACATGCCCACTTTCTTTCTCCCTCACACCCTTAGTTTTTACTAAAAGATGGAAGAGAATGAGGTAGAGTGAATTCCCAAGAAACTACTACCTTCAGTTTGTACTTAGAAATGGACCCTGGGTCAAGATAGTACTTTAGAAGACCTCCTGAAAGTGGCCACCTAGTCTTTTAGACACAAGAAAGAGGAATAAGCTTTAATGGCTACCATGCAAGTCTACAAACCCCAGAATTCCTAAGCTTCACATGTTAATTGCTGCAGATGTGGCAAGAACAGTTATCTTTCTCACAAATTTGAACTGCTTCCATACAAGGTTTAATTTCTTTCACCAGGGTGAAACAGCATGTGGTAAAATGTTGTTAGTATATTTTACATCTCATTTCTGTAATCCTTGGCACTAGGTTCTTTCCTTCTATAATACACATGTTTGATCCATGCATACTTAATCTTGTAAAGCCCTTTTTTTATTCTCTCACCTAGAGGTCATCAAGGCTGTAAATGGGCAGGAAGCCGGAGCCTTGGACAATGGCTCCCTTTTGCTGGGGATCCTTAGGTAGACCTCTAATCTGACTGCCATTTTCCCCATACAATGTTCCCTTTCAGCAGGAGGTAGTTAAGACCATTCATCATCCATATTCTAATGGCAGTTAGATGTGCCTTTTCAGAGGGTGAAAATGTTACAAAATGGCTGGGCTCCCAGCTAAACCTGACCCTCAAGTCTGGAACCTCAGCCCTAAGTGAAGAAATAGCTGACCCTGAAGAGCTCGGCTTCCAACTAAACTCTGTCCTCAAGCCTGGAACCATGGCCCTATGTGAACATAGCTGACTTTGTTTTTCTACCAAAATGATTGCCCTTTTGGCCTGCAACACCACTATCCAGTGCCCATAAAAAGACTTCAGCTGAAAGAGCAATACAAGTGATGCAGGTAGTTGGAGATGCAAGCTGCTGAACATCACGGATGCTTGCAGCTGATCATCAGAGACTCTAGATGGACAAGGCTAAAAGCTCTAATGATGAGCTTTGTTTAATATGTTTATTGACTGCATAAATGTCTTCTTTTGAAAAGTGTCTGTTCATATCCTTTTCCCACTTTTTGATGGGGTGGGTTGTTATTTTTTCTTGTAAATTTGTTTAAGTTCTTTGTAGATTCTGGATCTTAGCCCTTTGTCAGATGGGTAGCTTGCAAAATTTTTTTTACATTCTGTTTGTTGCTGGCTCACTCTAATGATAGTTTCTTTTGCTGTGCCGAAGCTCTTAAGTTTAATTAGATCCCATTTGTCTATTGTGGCTTTAGTTGCCTAGGTTTTCCTCTAGGATTTTTATGGTGTTAGGTCTTATGTTTAAATCTTTAATCCATCTGGAGTTAATTTTAGAATAAGGTGTCAGGAAGGTGTCCAGTTTCAGCTTTCTGCATATGGCTAGTCAGTTTTCCCAACATCATTTATTAAACAGGGAATCCTTTCCCCATTGCTTGTTTTTGTCAGGTTGTCAAAGATCGGATGGTTGTAGGTGTGTGATGTTACTTCCAAGGCCTCTGTTCTGTTCCATTGGTCTATAGCTCTGTTTTGGTACCAGAATCATGATGTTCTGATTACTGTAGTCAGGTAGTGTAATGCCTCCAGTTTGGTTTTTTGTTTGTTTGTTTTGTTTTTGTATTTGTTTTGCTTAGGATTGTCTCAGCTATGTGGGCTCTTTTTTGGTTCCAGGTGTTTTTATTCCAGTTCTGTGAAGAAAGTCAATGGTAGCTTTATGGGGATAACATTGAATCTAGAAATTACTTTGGGCAGTCTGGCCATTTTTACAATATTGATTCTTCCTAACCATGAGCATGGTTTGTGTCCTCTCTTATTTCCTTGAGTAGTGATTTGTAGTTCTCCTTGAAGAGGTCCTTCACATCCCTTGTTAGATTTATTCCTAGGTGTTTTATTCTTTTTGTGGCAATTGTGAATGGGAGTTTGCTCATGATTTGGCTCTCTGTTTGTCTGTTATTGGTATATAGGAATGCTTGTGATTTTTACACATTGATTTTGTATGCTGAGACTTTGCTGAAGTTGCTTATCATCTTAAGGAGATTTTGGGCTGAGATGATTTGGTCTTCTAAATACAAAATCTTGTCATCTGCAAATAGAGACAGTTTGACTTCCTCTTTTCCTAACTGAATACGCTTTATTTATTTTTCCTGCCTGATTGCTCTGGCCAGAATTTCCAATACTATGCATTGAATAGAAGTGGTGAGAGAGGGCACCCTTGTCTTGTGCCAGTTTTCAAAGGGAATGCTTCCAGTTTTTGCCCATTCAATATGATATTGGCTGTGGGTTTGTCATAAATAGCTTTTATTATTTTGAGATACATTCCACTGATACCTAGTTTATTGAGAGTTTTTAGCATAAAGGGCTGTTGAATTTTGTCAAAGGCCTTCTCTGCATCTATTGAAATAATCATGTGGTTTTTGTCTTTGGTTCTGTCTATGTGATGGATTATGTATATAGATTTGTGTATGTTAAACCAGCCTTGCCTCCTAGGGATGAAACTGACTTGATTGTGATGAATAAGCTTTTTGATGTGCTGTTGGATTTAGTTTGCCAGTATTTTATTGAGGATTTTCTCATCAATGTTCATCATGGATATTGACCTGACATTTTCTTTTTTAGTTATGTCTCTGCCAGGTTTTGGTATCACAATGATGTTGGTGTCATAAAATGAGTTAGGGAAGATTTCCTCTTTTTATATTGTTTGGAATAATTTCAAAAGGAATGGTACTAGCTCCTCTTTGTATGTCTGGGAGAATTTGGCTGTGAACCATTCTCGTCTTGGACTTTTTTGGTTGGTAGGCCATTAGTTGCTGCCTCAATGTTAGACTTTGTTATTGGTCTATTCGGGGATTCAATTTCTTCCTGGTTTAGTCTTGGGAGGGTGTAAGTGTCCAAGAATTTATCCATTTCTTCTAAATTTACTGTTTATGTGCATAGAGGTGTTTGTAATAATCTCTGATGGTAGTTTGCATTTCTGTGGGATTGGTGGTGATATCCCCTTTATCAGTTTTTATTCCATCTATTCAATTCTTCACTCTTTTCTTTAATATTAGTCTGGCTAGTGGTCTAACTATTTTGTTGATCTTTTTAAAAAAACCAGCTCCTGGATTTATTGATTTTTTTGAAGGTTTTTTTTGTGTGTCTCTATCTCCTTCAGTTCTGCTCTGATCTTAGTTATTTCTTGTCTTCTGCTAGCTTTTGAATTTGTTTGATTTTGCTCCTCTAGTTCTTTTAATTGTGATGTTAGGGTGTCGATTTTAGATCTTTCCTCACTTCTTCTGTGGGCATTTAGTGCTATAAATTTCCCTCTAGACACTACTTTAAACCAACAAAGATCAAAAGAGACAAAGAAGGGCATTACATAATGGTAAAGGGATGAAGTCAATAAGAAAAGCTAACTATCCTGAACATATATACACCAAATACAGGAGCATCCAGATACATAAAGCAAGTTCTTAATGACCTACAAAGAGATTTAGACTCCCACACAATAATAGTGGGAGAGGTTAACCCTCCATTGTCAATATTAGATAGCTCAATGAGGCAGAAAATTAACAAGGATATCCAGGACTTGAACTCAGATCTGTTCCAAGTGGACCTAATAGGCATCTACAAAACTCTCCACCCCGATCCACAAAATATATATTCTTCTCAGCACCACATTGCACTTACTCTAAAATTGACCACATAATTGGAAATAAATCACTCCTCAGCAAATGCAAAAGAACAGAAATCATAAACTATCTCAGACCATAGTGCAATCAAATTAGAACTCAGGATTAAGAAACTCACTCAAAACTGCACAACCATATGGAAACTGAACAACCTGCTCCTGAATGACTACTGGATAAATAATGAAATGAAGGCAGAAGTAAAGATGTTCTTTGAAACCAATGAGAATGAAGACATAATGTCCCAGAATCTCTGGGACACATTCAATCTCAGTTATTCTTATTGGTCTGTTCAGGTCTTCTATTTCTTCTATATTTTCCAATTTGTTGGCACATAGTTGTTTTAGTAGTCTATAATGATTGTATTTCTGATGTATCTGTTATGATGTTTCCTTTTTTGTTTCTTATTTTGTTTACTTGGGTATTCTCTTTTTCCCTAGTAAAGCTGATGTGTTGATTTTTGTTTATCTTAAACACACAACTTTCATTTTGTTTTTAAGAAATTTTTGTTTCAATTTTATTTCTGCCCTAATTTTTATTTCTTTTCTTTTACTAATTTTGGGTTTGTTTTGTTTTTGCTTTTCTTGTTCCTTGAAGTGAATCCATACATTGTTTACTTGAAATCCTTTCACTTTTTACTGTAAGCCTTTATTGCCATAAAGTTGGCTCTTAATGCTGATTTTGTTGTATCCCATAGTTTTTAATATGTTGTGTTTTTATTGTTATTGTTTCAATGAATTTAAATTTTTTTCTTCACCCATTGGTCATTTGGGGCTGTCTTGTTTAATTTTCATGTATTTGAGCACAGAAAAATGTTTCTCTTGTTACTGATTTTTAGTTTTATTCCATGGTATTCAGAAAATATATTTGATATGATTTACATTTTAAAAAATTATTTAAGACTTTTTTCTGACTTCCCATATGGTCAATACTGGTGAATGTTTCATGTGCTGGTGAGAAGAATGCCTATTCTGCAGCTGTTGTATGAAATAAACTGTAAATGTCTCACATCTATTTGGTTCATGGTGCTGAATAACTACTGGATAAATAATGAAAGGAAGGTAGAAATAAAGATGTTCTGCCTTCATTCATTTAATGTTCATATGAAATGTTTTTGTTGATTTTCTCTATAGATGATCTCTCCAATGCTGAGAGTTGGATGTTGGACTCCTCAACTATTGTTGGAGTCCAACCCTCACCTTAGATGTTATAATATTTGCTTTCTTTATCTGGGTGCTCCATTGTTGAGTGCATATATACTTATCATTTTTATATTCTCTTGCTGAATTTATCATTTCATAAATGCACAATGTTCCTCTTTGTCTCTTTTAAAGTTTTTGACTTAAAGTCTGTTTTCTCTGATATAAGTATAACGGCTCCTGCTTGCTTATGGTTTCTGTTTGCATAAAATATCCTTTCCTATCTCTTCTCTTTCAGACAGTGTGTCTTTACACTTGAAGCAAGTTTCTTGTAGGCAGCATATAGTTGCATCTCATTTTTCATCCATTTGGCCAATCTTTATCTTTTAGTTAGGGAATTTGGTTTGTTTACATTCAAGGTTATAATTGATAGGTGAGGACTTAGTCCTGTCATTTTATTGCTTTTTGGTTGTTTTGTATATTGTTTAATTCTTTCTTCCTGTCCTATTACTTATATTTGTGCTTTGATGTTTTTCATTTTTTGTAGTGATACAGTTTAATTCCTTTCTCTTTTCCTTTTATCTGCTGTATCAGTATATATTATAATTTTGTATGTTTCCATGATGATATTTATGTTAATTGTGATCCAAGGTGTAAGATTCCCTAAAGTTTTTTTTGTAAGGTCAGTTGAGTAGTGATGAATTCCTAGTTGTTGCTTATCTGGGAAAGATCCCATTTCTCTTTTATTTCTAAAGCATAGCTTTGCTCGGTGCAGTATTCTTGGCTGCTTGTTTTTGGTTTGTTTTAGCACTTCTCATTTGTTTTTTGAGACAGGGTCTGACTCTATCATTCAGGCTGGAGTGCAGTGATGTGATCTCAGCTCCTTGCACTCTCCACCTTCTAGAGTCAAGCCATCCTCCTACCTCAGCCTTCCAAGTAGCTGGAACTACAGGAGCATGCAATAACACCTGGCTAATTTTCTTTTCTTCCTTTTTTTTTTTTTTTAGAGACAGGGTTTCACTATGCTTCCCAGGCTGGTCTCAAATGCCTGAGCTCCAGGGATGTGCCTGCCTCAGCTTCCCAAAATACTAGGATTACAGGCATAAGCCACTGCACTTGGCCTTGTTTTAGCCCTTTGAATATATCCTCTCATTTTCCCTTGGTCTGTAAGGTTTCTGCTGAGAAATCTGCTGTTGGTCTAATATGAATTCCTTTATGTATAGCTTGACACTCCTTCCTTTCTGTTTTTAGAATTTTGTTTTTGTTTTTGACTTTTGACAGTTTGACTGTAACATGTCTTGGAGAGGACCTGTTTGAGTTGAATCTATTTGGAAATCTTCACAATTTCTAGATCTGGAGGTAGCAATATTTGAGAGTTTTCCAGCTGTTATTTCATTAAGTAGGTTTTCTGTGACTTTTCCCTACTTATCTGCTTCTCAAATCACCATAATGCAAATGTTCATTTGCTAAATAGTGTCCCCTAAGTCCTGTAGGCTTTCTTCATTTAAAAAAAATTCTTATTCTTCTTTTGTGTCTGTGTATGCATGTTATTTCAAAAGACTTATCTTCAAGTTCAGAAATTCTGTCTTCTGCTTGGTCTAATCTGAAGCTCTTGGTTTGTTGTTGTTGTTGTTGTTTGTTTTGTTTTGTTTTTGTTTGAGACAGTGTCTCACTTGGTTACCCATGCTGGTAACAGTGGCATGGTCTTGGCTCCCTGCAGCCTCGACCTCCTAGGCTCAAGTGATCCTCCCACCTCAGCCTCCCAAGTAGCTGGGACTACAGACATTCACCTGGCTACGTTTTTTGTATTTTTTGTAGAGACCAGGTTTTGCCATGTTGCCCCAGCTGGTCTCAAACTTCTGAGCTCAAGTGACCTGATCACCTTGGCCTCCCAAAGTGCTAGGATTACAAATGTGAGCCACATGTGGCCTCTTGATTATATTTTTTATTTAATTCATTGAGTGGTTCAGCTCTAATTTTTGTATTTGTTTTATTTTTATGATATCTATCTCTTTGTTGAATTTTTCATTCAGGTTGTTCATTGTTTTTCTGATATTTATTGAATTCTCTATCTGTATTCTCTTTTATCTCACTGAGTTTTCTTAAAGTTACTATTTTGATTCTTAGTATTTTATATATACTCTTTTCTTTTGGGTCTATTACTGGAAAATTATCACATTCCTTTAGAGGTACCATGTTTACTTCCTTTCTCATGTTTATTCTCTCTCTATGTTGATATTTACACATTTGGTAAAAGTTACCTTTTCCAATTTTATAAGGTAAGTTTCATAGGGAAAGACTTACTCCTACATTTGGGTCCCAGGATGTTAGTTGTATCAGGTTTGTTGGCTTTCTTTCTAGATTGATGCAATAATGTAGTCTTCTTGAAGTTACTTTATTTTTAATTCATGTTAGTAATGTTTCCGAATGGTGATATGGTTTGGCTGTGTCCCCACCCAAATCTCATCTTGACTTGTAACTCCCACAATTCCTGCATGTTGTTGAAGGAAGCCAGTGGGTGGGAGGTGATTGAATTATGTGGCAGTCTTTTCTGCACTGTTCTCATGATAGTGAATGGGTCTCATGATATCTGATGGTTTTTAAAAGGGAGATTTCCTGCACAAACTCTCTTATATTGTCTGCTGCATGTGAGACATGCCTTTCACCCTCTGCTGTGATTGTGAGACCTCCCCAGTCATGTGGAACTGAGTCCTATAAATCTCTTTTTAAATTAGCCAGTCTTGGGTATGTCTTTATGAGCAGTGTGCAAATGGCTTAATACAAATGCCTTGGGGTTTTAGGCTGCAGGAAGTTGGCAGCAGCAGTGGTGCAGCTTTACTAGGGGTGGGATTACTGGGTGTTTTCTTCAGCTAGGGGAGCATACATGCACACAGTAGTTCAGCTGGCTTAGAGACTGGTGGATTGGGGTCACTAGTTTATTACTTCAGCCTGTGGCACAGGCCATTGCTGCTTGTCCAGCTTAGGGTTAGGTCCCCCATGCTCTCTTTCTGGCTAGGAGCATGCATGCATGATGGTTTGGTCAGCTTGATATTGGTCTTCCTGCTGCAGGACTGGAGTCACAGTCATTCCTAGGTCAATGCTCTGTGTGGCTGGTGTTGTAGCATTGCAACCATTCATCTGGGCTTGGTGCAATAATGGCAGAGTCCCAGAGCTGAAGAGGCACAGTGACTACTGGCTCCAGAGCAGGGCACACTCTGGCAGTTTCTCTAATTTCAACATAGCACTGTGCTGTTGTTCTACAATTCAAAGCAGTGCATGAATTTCGGCAACTCCCCAAAGAGGACTCAGTGCTCATGAGCACTATGGGATTATCTTGTAGGAAGGACTGCAGCTGTCTGCAGTGGCACTGGGGACTGGTAGGGATCTTCTACTTATTTTTTTCCCACAACAGTATGTCCCTCCTGACTCTGGGCTTATCCTGTTGGGGGAGATGGGGCAGCATAGGCCAGGTCTCATTCCCCTCTCTATGCTGCCAGCCTGGGCTTACCAAAACCACAGTTATCTTGACACTTTCTTGCTGCATCCTACCATTCTCTTAACACTCAGTTGAATTTTAGTTGTTTATTTCTTGCCTAAGTTCTTTTGTTGTGAAGGGGACAGCTGCTAGGTGCCTTTAGTCAGACATCTTGCAGGCATCTCAGTTACTTTCCTGATTTAAAAAAATTGTTTTCTCATTTTAAATGGTAAACCATTTCTTGGAACCTTTGCATGTAATTTTGGAAAGCTTGTTAGAGGGCAAGTAAGGTTAGCTGGAATGTGGTAATTACACTGTTCCTGAAGCCATCTTGTGATTTCAACTGAGTAATATGTGCTTAGCCAACTTCAGTAGCTTTTTAGAAAGATGAGTGACTGAATATTATGCAATGAAGGTGCACCACTCAGATCTCCCTTCAAGCAGACCTGGTGTGGGAGTGTAATTGGCTGAGAGGTACCATCTATTGTACCTTCAGATCCACTCTGTCATTTATACTGAGACCATGTTCTTAATGGGTGTTCCAGACAATGACTGATTATGGCAGGGAACTAGGGCCAGGCCACTGATGCCCAATGCAGGACTTCTCTTATTGGCTGTCTTCCCATTTTCCTCTCCAAGGCTTTGTTAGAATTATGCTGTAGGCTGATGCTTTTTTTTTACCCAATATTTCTTCTCTTCATCTCTTCTTTCACAGGTATTGGAACTCCATTGCAACCAAAAGGTTCTCCCTGCCCAGTCATTTTCCTCCTTATCCATTACAGATGTTTCCTCTAATCTCTTGCATGACTAATTTCATCTTGTTTTCTGCTTCTAAGAGGGCCTAAACAGGTACATTATATTAACAACATTTAAATCCCTATGATCAGAGAGTAGCAGATGGGAGAGGAGATTTAGACCAATATCAATCATAGTTTGGAAGACAGAGGTAGATAAATGAGTGGTAACTAATGTAGAATGAAGAAAGGTATAACCTCTCTGCCTTGGAGTTTCAGGCGGGAAACTTATGATTCAAGCTAAAGAACTCTGGAAAATCTATGGAATTTGAAGTACCATGTCCCTCTCTCTCAAGCTGATGATTCAGAATGGGACTAAAGTCAGGGATTAATGGAAAGTCTGAAAGAGGAATAACAATAATAGTTCTTAATATCCTTCACTAATCCCAACTGGGAAAGAAAAAGATTTAACTTCTGAAGAAGTTAAAGAAGAGACCTTTCTATCCCTAGGAGGCCAGGCACAGCTAAGACAAAACAGGATGTCTGCAGAGTTGAGATCTTCGGATTTTCTGCCATTCTCTGACCATTAGGTTCTCAGAATGCTGGCACCAGGCTTATATAATCCAGGCAGAACACTAGAGGAGAACTTGTTCATGAATACAACAAAGCGGTGCTGATGTCAAGAGCTCTCCAAACGAAATTTTAGGTTCTTGCTAGTTCAACCTATAATGGCCTACTGTCGCATAAGTTTCTTATAAACATTTTTATGCCCATCTTCTTTTCTTTTTCTTTTTTCTTTTTATTCTACTTTAAGTTCTGGGGTACATGTGCAGATCTTGCAGGATTGTTGCATAGGTACACGCATGCCATGGTGGTTTGCTGTTCCCATCTCCCTGTCACACACATCAGGCATTTCTCTCAGTGTTATTCCTCCCCAACCTCCCAATCCCCTGCTGTCCCTCCCCTACCCCCAACCCCCTCAACATACCCCAGAGCGTGATGCTCCCCTCCCTGTGCCCATGTGTTCTCGTTGTTCAACACACATCTGTGAGTGAGAACATGTGGTGTTTGGTTTTGTGTCCTTGTGTTAGTTTGCTGAGAATGACGGTTTCCAGATTCATCCATGTCCCTACAAAGGACACGAACTCATCATTTTTTATGGCTGAATAGTATTCCATGGTGTATGTGTGCCACATTTTCTTTGTCCAGTCTAACATTAATGGGCATTTGGGTTGGCTCCAGGACTTTGCTATTGTGAACAGTGCTGCAATGAACATACGTGTGCATGTGTCTTTATAATAGAATGATTTATAATCCTTTGGGTATATACCCAGTAATGGGATTGCTTGGTCAAATGGAATTTCTATTTTTAGATCCTTGGGGAATTGCCACACTGTCTTCCACAATGGTTGAACTAATTTACACTCCCACCAACAGTGTAAAAGTGTTCCTATTTTCCTATTTCTCCACATCTTCTTCAGCATGTGTTGTCTTCAGATTTTTAAATAATTGCCATTCTAACTAGTGTGAGATGGAATCTCAATATGGTTTTGATTTGCATTTCTCTAATGACCAGTGATGATGAGCAATTTTTCATATGTTTGATAGCCTCATAAATGTCTTCTTTTGAAGTGTCTCTTCATATCCATCACCTACTTTTGAATGAATTTGTTAGTTTTTTTCTTGAAAATCTGTTTAAGTTCTTTGTAGATTCTAGATATTACACCTTTGTCAGATGGGTAGATTGCAAATTTTTTTTTACCATTCTATTGGTTGCCAGTTGACTCCAGTGATTGTTTCTTTTGCTGTTCAGAAACTCTTAAGTTTAATTAGATCCCATTTGTCTATTTTGGCTTTTGTTGCCATTGCTTTTGGTGTTTTAGTCATGAAGTTCTTCCCTATGCCTATGTCCTGAACAGTATTGCCTGGGTTTTCTTCTAGGGTTTTTATGGTGTTAGGACTTATGTTTAAATCTTTAATCCATCTGGAGTTAATTTTAGTGTAAGGTGTAAAAAAGGAGTCCAGTTTCAGCTTTCTGCACATAGCTAGCTAGTTTTCCCAACACCATTCATTAAATAGTGAATCCTTTCCTCATTGCTTGTTTTTGTCAGGTTTGTCAATGATCAGATGGTCGAAGATGTGTAGCATTGCTTCCGAGGCCTCTGTTCTGTTCCATTGGTCTATATCTCTGTTTTGGTACCAGTACCATGCTGTTTTGATTACTGTAGCCTTGTAGTATAGTTTGAAGTTGGGTGGTATGATGCCTCCAGCTTTGTTCTTTTTGCTTAGAATTGTCCTTGCTATGTGGGCTCTCTTTTGCTTCCATATGAAGTTTAAAGTGGTCTTTTCCATTTCTGTAAAGAAGGTCATTGGTAGCTTGATGGGGATACTATTGAATCTAGAAATTATTGTGGGTAGAGTGGCCATTTTCACAATATTGATTCTTCCTAACCATGAGCATGGAATGTTTTTGTCCTCTCTTATTTCCATGGAATGTTTCTGTCCTCTCTTATTTCCTTGAGCAGTGCTTTGTTGTTCTCCTTGAAGAGGTCCTTTACATCCTTTGTTAGTTGTATTCCTAGGTATTTTATTCTCTTTGTATCAATTGTGAATGGGAGTTTGCTCATGATTTGGCTCTCTGTTTGTCTGTTATTGGTGTATAGGAATGCTTGTGATTTTTACACATTGATTTTGTATGCTGAGACTTTGCTGAAGTTGCTTATCATCTTAAGGAGATTTTGGCCTGAGACGATGTGGTCTTCTAAATACAAAGTCTTGTCGTCTGCAAATAGAGACAGTTTGACTTCCTCTTTTCCTAACTGAATACCCTTATTTATTTTTCCTGTCTGATTGATCTGGCCAGAATTTCCAATACTATGGGTTGAATAGGGATGGCACCCTTGTCTTGTGCCAGATTTCAAAGGAAATGCTTCCAGTTTTTGCTCATTCAGTATGATATTGGCAGTGGGTTTGTCTTAAATAGCTTTTATTATTTTGAGATACGTTTCATCCATACCTAGTTTATTGAGAGTTTTTAGCATAAAGAGCTGTTGAATTTTGTTGAAGGCCTTCTTTGCATCTATTGAGATAATCATGGGGTTTTTTCTTTGGTTCTGTTTATGTGATATATTATGTTTAGAGGTTTGTGTATGTTGAACCAGTCTTCCATCCCTGGGATGAAGCCTACTTGATCATGATGGATAAACTTTTTGATGTGCTGTTGCATTTGTTTGCCAGTATTTTATTGAGGATTTTTCCATCGATGTTCATCATGGATATTGGCCTGACGTGTTCTTTTTTAGTTGTGTCTCTGCCAGGTTTTGGTATCAGGATAATGTTGGTCTCATAAAACAAGTTAGGGAGAATTCCCTTTTTTGTATTGTCTGGAATAGTTTCAGAAGGAATGGTATCTGCTCCTCTTGTATGTCTGGTAGAATTTGGCTGTGAACCTGTCTGGACCTGGACTTTTTTTGGTTGGTAGGCTATTAATTGCTGCCTCAACTTAAGACCTTGTTATCGGTCTATTCAGGGTTTCAAATTCTTCCTGGTTTAGTCTTGGGAGGGTACAAGTGTCCAGGAATTTATCCATTTTTTTTTAGAATTCACTGGTTTATTTGCATAGAGTTGTGCATAATAATCTCTGATGGTAGTTTGTATTTCTGTGGGATTGGTGGTCATATGCCCTTCATCATTTTTTATTGCATATATTCAATTTTTCTTTTATTTTTTATTAGTCGGACTAGTTGGCTATTTTGTTGAACTTTTCAAAAAACCAGCTCCTGGATTTGATTTTTTTGAAGGTTTTTTTGTGTCTCTATCTCCTTCATTTCTCCTCTGATCTTAGTTATTTCTGTCTTCTGCTTGTTTTTGAGTTTTTTATCTTGTTCCTCTAGCTCTTTCAATTTTGATGATAGGCTGTCAATTTTAGTTCTTTCCTCACGTCTCATGTGGGCATTTAGTTCCATAAATGTCCCTGTAGACACTGCTTTAAATGTGTCCCAGAGATTCTGGTATGTTGTGTCATTTTCATTGTTTTCGAAGATCATCTTCATTTCTGCCTTCGTTTCATTGTTTATCCAGTTGTCATTCAGGAGCAAGTTGTTCAGTTTCCATGTAGTTATGCAGTTTTGAGTGAGTTTCTTAATCCTGAGTTATAGTTTGATTGAACTGTGGTCTGAAAGACTGTTTTTTATGATTTCTGTTCTTTTGCATTTTCTGAGGAGTGATTTACTTCCAATTATGTGGTCAATTTTAGAGTAAGTATGATGTAGTTCTGAGAAGAATGTATATTCTGTGGAGAGTTCTGTACATGTCTATTAGGACTACTTGGACCAGATCTGAGTTCAAGTCCTGGATATCCTTGTTAATTTTCTTTCTCATTGATCTGTCTAATATTGACAGTGGAGTGTTAAAGTCTCCCACTATTATTGTGTGGGAGTCTAAGTCTCTTTGTAGGTCATTAAGAACTTGCTTTATATATCTGGATGCTCCTGTATGGGTTGCATATATGTTTAGGATAGTTCGCTTTTCTTGTTGCATTGATCCTCTTACCATTATGTAATGCCCTTTTTTTTGTTTCCTTTGATCTTTGTTAGTTTAAAGTCCATTTTATCAGAGACTAGGATTGCAACTCCTGCATTTTTTTGCTCTCCATTTGCTTGGTAAATATCTTTTTCCATTCCTTTATTTTGAGTCTGTGTATGTCTTTGCACATGAGATGGGTCTCCTGAATACAGCACACTGACGGGTCTTTACTTTTTTCAGTTTGCCAGTCTGTGTCTTTTGATTGGAGCATTTATCCCATTTACATTTAATGCTAATATTGTTATGTGTATTTTGATCCTGCCATTTTGATATAAGGTGGCTGTTTTGCCCATTAGTTGATGTGGTTTCTTGAGTCATTGGTCTTTTCCATTTGGTACATTTTTGCAGTGGCTGGTACTGGTTATTCCTTTCCATGTTTAGTGCTTCCTTCAGGAGCTCTTGTAAGGTGGGTCTGGTGTCAATGAAATCTCTCCGCAATTACTTGTCCATAAAGGATTTTATTTCTCCTTTGCTTACAAAGCTTAGTTAGGCTGGATATGAAATTCTGGGTTGAAAATTCTTTTGTTTAAGGTTGTTGACTATTGGCCCCCACTTTCTTCTGGCTTGTAGGGTTTCTGCTGAGAGATCCACTCTGAGTCTGATGGGCTTTCCTTTGTGGAGAACCCGACCTTTCTCTCTGGGTGCCTTTAGCGTTTTTTTCCTTCATTTCAACCCTGGTGAATCTGATGATTATCTGCCTTGGGGTTGCTCTTCTTGAGGAGTATCTCTGTAGTGTTCTCTGTATTTCCTGGATTTGAATATTGTTCTGCCTGCTAGGTTTAGGAAGTTCTCCTGGATAATATCCTAAAGAGTGTTTTCCAGCTTGAATTCATTCTCCCTGTCACATTCAGGTATACCGATCAAGTGTAGATTGGTCTTTTGATATAATCCCATATTTCTTGGAGTCTTTGTTCATTTCTTTTCACTCTTTTTTGTCTAATCTTGCCTTCTTGTTTTATTTCATTGAGTTTGTCTTCAATCTCTGTTATTCTTTCTTCTGCTTGATCGATTTGGCTATTGAAACTTGTGTATGCTTTGCAAGGTTCTTATGCTGTGTTTTTCAGCTCCATCAAGTTGTTTATGTTCTTTTCTAAGCTTGTTATTCTAGTTAGCATTTCATCTAACCTTTTTACAAAGTTCTTAGTTTCTTTGCATTGGGTTAGAACATGTTCTTTTAGCTCAGAGAAGTTTGTTATTGCACATCTTCTGAAGCCTGCTCCTGTCAATTAATCAAACTCATTCTCCATCCATTTTTGTTCCCTTGCTGATGAGGAGTTGTGATCCCTTGGAGGAGGAGAGGTGTTCTGGTCTTTGATGATTTTGTCATTTTTTTGCTGGTTTCTTCCCATCTTTGTGGATTTATCTACGTTGGATCTTTGAAGTTGGTGATTTCGAATGGGGTCTCTGAGTGGATGTCCTTTTTGTTGATGTTGAAGATATTTCTTTTTGTTTTTTACTTTTCCTTCTAACCCTCAGGCCCCTCTGCTGTATGAGGCATTTTTAGGGGTTATACAGGGGTCAGGGAGCTGCTTGAGTAGACAGTCTGTCTGTTGTCAGCCTGAAGAGGTGCTGCTGGGCTGCCTCAGAGTCAGCCCTAGTGGCTGTGTAAGCTTCCTTTCGCTTATGTTTACATAGGTGAGATTAGACCCATCTTTGCAATGTTGGATGCATTTCCCAATGGCAGATGCCCTTCTCTCTACTGAGCTCGATCATTTCAGTCAAGCTGGAACTGATGTGCTGGCTGTGAAACTTTCAAGCCAGAGGGCTTCAGTTCACTGGTCTTTGTGGGGGTGGGACCTGCCAAGTTGTATCACTTGTCTCCCTGCTTTCAGCTCTCCCTCTTTCTAGGGGATGGGTAGATCCGTCTCACTGGCACTCTCGCTGCTAGTCCAAACTTCCCCCCAGTTTTGTGCTGACTACTTATGGTGTGAGGCAGGCCAGAGGTGTCGTGTCACTAAGATCTGTGTTGGTAACTCATGGCGCTTTTCAGCCAGTGGCATTCTCCTGGACTGTGGGTTTAACAGCCATGGGAGAAGCGCAGTATCTGAACCAGAGTGTCAAGGGGGTAAAGTCCCTGATCCTCCAGTCAGTTGCACTTCCTGGGTGGGGCAGTGCCCCTCCCTGCCTTGGTTCACCCCCTTGGGCTACACCCACTGTCCAACTAGTCCCACTGAAATGAACCTGCTACCTTGGTTGGAAATGCAGAGATCATTTGCCTTCTGCATCTCTCTTGCTGGGAACTGAGCTCCAGAGCTGTTCCTATTCAGCCGTCTTGGTGGAAGTCCTGATGCCTATCTCTTAAGAATGACTGAACAACCAAAGTCAATTGGACATGAAATTATAAGAATATAAGAGAAACCATAAGGAATGTAAGAGAAAATAGACACATGTCAGATATCAAAACAGAACTTAAGAGCAATCATAACTAATTTCTTAGATAAAAGAAGGAATTACAACCAAGAAACAAAAATAAAATAATTTTTAAAACATGAAAGAAGGAAAAAGCTTTTGGAAATTAAAAATATAATGGAAATTATTTCAGTAGAAGTGTTCGAAGATAAAGCTATGAGATTTCCTATAAAACAGAAAAAAAAATTAAAAATATGAGAAAAGATTATAAATTGGAGAACTCATGTAAGAGGACTAGCATTTGACATCAATTAATTCAAGTTCAGAGAGCAAATACATTGATGGGAGTGAATTAGATAAGAAATATAGGATGATTTCCCAGAAATGAAGCATATATCGCATTTCAGATTAGAGGGTCCCTGAATGTACACATAAAGGATTCAGATCATCTGGGATAAAGAGAAGATTCTCACAACTTTCAGAGAGAAGTTGAGAATCACTTGAGAATATGACTGGTCACTGACATAACTGGAAACTAGTAATGGGATAATACTTTTATAATTCTGTGCAAAAATAGTTGATAACCTAGGATTGTATATTCAATGAGACTAAAAGGGAGGGTGTAACCAACAATACTTTTAATAAAGCAAGTTCTTGAAAATTTAAAAAGCCTCTTTTGTCAAAAAGCTATTGGAGTGTGCTCCTCCAAATGAGTAAGTAAGTGTTTAAAAAGACAGGAAATGAAGCAGGGGATCCAACATAAGAACAAGGAATTCCCAGAAGTAAAGTTTCAGGGTAGTAGTTTGTGGCTAGCTGGAAGTGGAGAGTTTCAGGAGGGATGCCTCCAGGAGGAAAAAAATGAACTGGATACATTTCCTGGTGTGTTCGACCCTATTGAGGATCTAATATTTGGGGCAGTTTTGGAAATGGAAACATGGAAAGCTCAGTAAACACATCAAAGGCAGTTATTTGGCTGAGCGCGGTGGCTCAGGCTGGTAGTCCCAGCACTTTGGGAACCCAAGGTGGGCAGGTTACTTGAGATCAGGAGTTTGAGACTTGGCTAACATGGTAAAACACGGTCTCTACTGAAAATACAAAAACTAGAGGTTTCAATGAGCCAAGATCACACTATTGCCCTCCAGCCTGGGTGACAGAACAAGACTCTCAAAAAAAAAAAAGCAATTATTCAATCCTGGAAATACATATTTTGTATCAGAAAGGAATTATAACAATTAAACATGGTGTGAGGTATCAAGAAGTAACCAGAGTCATAATGATGTGAACACTATTTATTAGCCTAAGAAGTATTATATATCATTAGAAGGATGAGGGGAGGAGCAATTGGTGTGGGAAGAAAGAGGGAGTATTACAGCTAAATCATCATCTTCCCTAGTTGGAAATCAATAAGTACTACCAGAAATAGGAAAGAAATCAAGGAATGCCAGTATAAGCATGTTATTTAGAAATATGGAAGGTAAATAATAGAAGAAACCCCTAAGCTTTGAAACTGGTTACCTGCAGAGAGCCAGATTTGGCGGAGGGCAAGGGTGGAACAGGGAACAGCTTTTTTCCATGTATTACCCATGTATTTTTCTTTACTTTCTAAACCACATAGGCTACTACTTTGATAAAAATTAAAAATAAATTTTAAATGTAATAGATTAGAAAAATGAGGAGACAAGTATCCCCCTCTGCCATATGGAATTTTTCTAAGTAAAATTTCCCAACCTCCTTTTCCCCTTTGTTTCTTCTTCTGATGTGCCCTGGGAAAGACAGTAAAATCGAAACTTTCAAGATCAAAAGTTCTGAATTTAGCTTCTTCCCTTTGTTTCTAAAACCCATGAAACTTTTTGTGCACTGTTTGATTTCTTTGAACAAAAATCTTTCAGATTTTGGTAAAAATCAATGATCACATTCTGTATATGCAAATAACCTTTGGTAATTTAGTATTCTGTATATGCAAATAACCTTTGGTAATACAAGTTTTTAAAAAGATTCAGGAATTCAATAAAATGTGAATGCAGAAGAGAAAAGCATGAGGTTCTTCTGTGAGGAGGATGTTGAGTCAAGCACTTTCCATGGAACATCCCATTTAACCCTACAGCAACTCCAGCAAATAGAAACAGTCGTCATACTTATCTTACAGATAAGGGCTGTCCAAAGCTGGTAAATTTCTAATTTCTCATCCTTACTCTTCAAGCTGCCATGGACTCTTTCAGTTCCTGTGAGAGTAGTAGCCAAAAGAGGCAAGCTTCCTTGATTTAATTAGATCCTCACAGTAACTTTGGAATGAACATAGGGCAGACATTAGTTTCTCCATTTTACAGATGAGGAAGATGAAGCTTAAATGAGTGGGATGATTTAATATCCCAGGGTTAGTGATATTATTGGAAAGAGCCCTAATCTTTTGATTCTGAGCCCAAAGGAAATTTATCAATTAGATATTTTTATGTTTGTTGTGCTGTGCTTACATACATCTGTCTGCTCAGACTATGATGAGCCTCCAGAGGCTGTGTTCCCAGCTCACATGTTTTTCCAGAGCTCAGACCAGGGAGAATCTGTATATAGGTTCTGGACCTAGTTCTTAAAAAGTATATATATATATAATGTGTAAAGTATATATAACATATATATTTATTTTATATTTTATATAGTATATATAATATATAATATATATTTTATATATACACATATTTTAAAAACACACATAAATCTATAAGAATACATACATATATGTATATTATATATTTTTTTATGCAATAGTGTTCCATTTTTACATAATTGGAAGTCAGAATTATTCCAATCAACTTGGGCTCATTTCCGGTCATTTATAACCCTAAACACCCAAACATCACATTTCTAGCAGGGACTTGAGAACAACAATCATGTGTAGAATAAGAATATCCTCCAGGCCCATTGTGTATAGCTGGAGAGGAGGGAGCTTTGTAGGGGAGCTTTTAAATTCCAGAGCAAGCCTATAATTAGCTGTAATAGGACCCAGAGTAACTTCACTGCCATAATTCTCAGCAGGAAAACAATTATATTGCAGCTGTATAACTAGACAGACAAGCTGTAAATATAAAACATTCTCTGGAAATACAATCTCTATATTTCTAAATACATGGAAAATTAAGTCAGACACTTGTGTGTTAATACAGTAATTCAAGGCAGTATTACTCCCTTTTTTTCCTCAACATTTTTCCCTTTCCTCCCAGCTTTCGATTTTCTGTTTTAATGTATATGTTTAAGAAAGACATATCTTTACTTTAAAGGTATATTAAAAGAAATAATGATCAATTTAAAATCTGGTATGTTCTAGAGAGGTAATCTGGACTGAAAAGAACCCTGGCTTGGAGTCTGGGAGACTGGATTATTTTTCTAGTTCTGTCCCTAACTGGACCAATCATTTTAATCCTGAAGCTATCAAAATGGCATCTTACACACCAAATCTGACAAAGAGATGACAGATGTCTTTGTAATAACTTGTGTAGTATTTGTAAAAATAAATGAAATAAAAAGAATTTTGAAAAGGTAACGTTTAAAAATCAAGGGATTTCACATAAAAGGATGGATTCCTGGATTCTAATGAAAGAATCAGATGTGGCCTCACTGGGTCCACTATTTCAAATTTCAACGGTCAGCAATGGTTGCTAAATGCTGCTCCCTTTGGATAAGGCCTATGCTCTCCAGTTTGCCACAGAATTAATCTCTTTCACTCACTTAAGTTGCCTGCTTTGTGGTCAGTTTCCTCACCTGTAAAACAACAAAGAACCTCAATTATATATTTTCCTTCCTTTCAGTTTGTGTTCCTATGCTGCTGATAGCCTATTTTTAACCCGAGGAGAAAAATAATGATAAATCACAGATATCTGCAAAATCTGTATCCTGTCCTTGCATGAGAATTTACATCAAGTTAAATGGATAGTCTCTTAGACATAAAGTTGCTTAAGCACTCAGAAATCTTTGGGTTTAGTGGGGTTAAATCAGAGCCTTGACATCATTTTAACAGTTTTATTTTCCTATGACCTCCATGGCTCCTATATAATCCTAAAATCATAGCTAGTCCAGAAGAATCATTTCCTCCTGATTTTTGCTCTACAAAGACTATGCAGCAAAGAGCACCACAGGCACAAAAGAGGGAAAGAACAAATTCCTGAGTTCAAATGTACCAGGTTCTATCCCACCTACAAAAGCCTTGGTGCCCTTGGTCCCACCTTGGCCCCACTCATGGCTCTATGCCAAGCAAATGGCCAGTAAAAGATGGAATTAGATTTTATTGAATAAGAGTTACAGTGTCAGGGCTCTGAAACTACCACTTTCTGCCCTGTTCCAAGTTGCCTTCAAGGTAAGGACATAGATACTATCTCAAATCAACAAACCATGTAAACATCTTTGCCTGAATTATCAAAGGGAAATTCTCAATATCCAGGCTGTCTTTTTTAGCTGGTTCACTGCAAAAGAGTTGATCTGTTATTACAGGATTTGGATGAAATTCATTACTCCCTAGTTAATTAAAACAGTTTGTAGATTATTTGGGGTTTTCTCTGTAGACAGTAATGTTATCTCCAAGGAACAGCTGTTTTGTTTTGCTTTGTTTTCCTTTTCAATCTTTACACCTTTGTATACCTTCCATGATTTTCCTTTCACTGCTATTGTTTAAATACTTCCCCTTCCAAAATTCATGTTGAAACTTCATTTTGTGGTGGTATTAAGAGGTGGAGCCTTTATGGAAGTGATGAAGACATGAGAGCTCCTTCCTCATGAATAGATTAGTGCCTTATAAAAGGCCTGGAAAAAACTAGCTTACAACTTCTTTGACCCTTCTCGCTCTTCTGCCACATAGGGACACAGCCATTGTCATCCCCTTAGGAGGATGAAGTGTTCAAGGAGTTATCTTGGAAGCAAAGGCCAGGCTCTCACCACACACCAAATCTGCCAGCAGCTTGATCTTGGACTTTCCAGATTCCAGAACTGTGAGAAATAAATTTCTGATTTTTACAAATTATCTAGTGGAATACTTTAATGCTTTATTATTATCTAAAATCCTCATTGTGAGGTGTTTTGCTTTTTTTGTTTGTTTTTTGATATTTATTATCAGGCTATGGAAGTTCCTTCTCTTCCTGTATGTAAGAGTATTTAATATGAGTGGATGCTGAATTTTATCTAATCTTTCTTTTTCTGCATCTATTGAGATGGGTCACATGATCTTTCTCTTTTAATTGGTTAATGTAATCGACCACATTAATTAAAGTTCTAATGTTCATTAACCTTGAATTCCCGGGGACATCCCAACTTAGTCATAGTTTCTTAATTAAACTGCATGCCTACTCCGTTTACTTTTGGGTTTTATTTCTAAAATATGTAAATTCTAAAATATATATTTAAGCCTAGTTATATATTTTCCTGTAAATATTGTTCTCACCACATCCCATAAATTTTGATAGGTAATATTTTGACATTCAGTTTGTAATATTTTCTATTATCATTTATTGTATGCCATTAATTCTTTTAATGTGTTTGCATTTTCAAATGTCCGTAAATTTTATATTTTTCTGTTTTTGGAATATTTGGAATTCTAACATAGTTACGTGTGGTCAGAGAATTTTTTAGTAACATACCAATTTTCTCTAATTAGTTGAGACTTGCTTTTTAATTGTTTTCTTTAAATCTCCCACATCCTAATTTTGGTATGCTTGATCTACCTGTTTTTGCCTAATATAACTTGAAGTTGTTAATTAGGTTTACATCAGTTTAGAATTGTTATGTCTTTCTAGTGAGAGGCACTTATCAAAACGTTGTGGCCCTCTTTATCTTCATTAATACTCTTAGCCTAAACTTTGTCTAATATTAATATGAATACCTAAGTTTCTTATTTCCCTAAGGCAGATAGTTTTCTTAGTTTTACTTTTTATATTTAACTCTTTTAAATATATGGATATGTGTATATGTATGTGTGTGTGTGTGTGTGTGTGTATTTTTTAATTCCCCGAGATGGAGTTTTGCTCTTGTTGCCCAGGCTGGAGTGGCACAATCTTGGCTCATTGGAACCCCCGCCTTCCAGGTTCAAGTGATTCTCCTGCCTCAGCCTCCCAAGTAGCTGGGATTACAGGCATGTGCCACCATGCCTGGCTAATTTTTTTGTGTGTATTTTTAGTAGAGATGGGGTTTTTCCATGTTTGTCAGGCTGGTCTCGAACTCCCAACCTCAGGTGATCCACCTACCTCGGCCTCCCAAAGTGCTGGCATTACAGGCGTGAGCCACCGAGCCTGGCCTTTCTTCTTTTATATTATTAAATGCAACTTACATTAGAGAGGAATGACACAGCTGGATGACCTTTCAGAGATGTTCCAAACAGAGGAAAGGGTAACTGATCCCAGGATTCTGCATCTACCAAGCTATCCCAGGGAGCAGATCATATACCTGAGCTAGGAAGTTCCCTTTGGCTGAGGAAAATTCCTGGGAAAGGATACAGCTCTGAATTGTCAGCAGACAACAGTCTTGGATGCTGATGGAATGAACTGCTTGATACCGAATAATGCATCTTGGTGGTACACCATAGCATCCATTACAGTTAATTACAGGCACTACTCAGACCCCCTAGCTTCCTATAAGTTCATCAAATCTGGGACCAGTTTTTCCAGAATTCTTTAGTCTCTTTCCTGGATAAACTTATAAGAGCAAGATTAGGAGTTTGGGTCAAAGCCCCTGATATCGTAGCTGATCTCAAAGCCATACAGATACTAATTTATTCTCTCCCTCCTTTCACTCTCAGATGGTACCCTTTTGCTTTAGGTGGCTACCCAGTGAGATGGCTCAGACCCTCTTTTCTTGTTAGTCTGAGCCTCTGGTCACCATTTTAAGGTCATGACAGCTTTATTTATCCATTTGCCTTCAAAATTGGCAAGGGAATATCAAGAAATGCCAGAGGGGATCATTTGGATGCCAAATATGTGTCCTGCTATATTTACAACTTCTAGAATGGTGATATTTTTTCTTGCATATTGCTTTGTTGGCATAAGAGGCCTAAAGTGACAGCATGGCAGTCAAAGGTTAGTAAACTCTTGGTATATATTTTGGTAGAAGCACTGCTTCCTTGGAACTAGGACTTTTAGATCTGCAGAGCGTAGAGTTTTGAAAATGGCAAGCACAAATTCTCCAAGTTGGTCTCTGGTAGTAATAGTAAGCAGAACCACCCCTATTCCATTTCTTAGGTCCTGGATCCATGTATTCAGGGAAGAGCCCATTGAATGATCATTAATGTAAGGTACGGTATCGTTTGAGTAATGGTGTCCCCTCCAAAATTCATATTGAAACTTAATCCCTAATGAACAGTATTAAGAGATGTGGCCTTTGGAAGGTGATTATGCCATGAAGGCTCCATCCCCATTAATGGGATCACCACCATTATAAAAGGGCTTTTGAGGTTAAAGAAAACAATCTCTTGCCATTCTGCCCTCTGCTGTGTAAGGATACATCAATAAGGTACCATCTTAGAAACAGAACAGCCCTCACTAGACACCAATGCTGGTGCCTTGATTTTGGACTTCCCAGCATCCAGAACTGTAAGAAATAAATTTCTGTTGTTTATACATTTTCCAGTCTCAGATTTTCTACTGGAGCAGCATAAATGGGCTAAGACAGGGTGTATTTCCCATCTTCACAGTATATCATCTCCAAGGTTATCCCTCAGGCAAACTTTTTAAGAGCCATTCTATCACTCTATGAGGTCATTAGCATCTAAGAGTATGGTATGTGATAGGACCATGGTCATTTGCTCACTGCTTTATTCTCTTGGTCTGAGGCAGTGTTATATGGGATCCCCTGCTGGCAGACCAAACATTCCGTGAGTCCTCATATAGCGATGGTGGTTGAAGCCCTCTAGGAAGATAAGGTAAATATATACCAACAGTTTCAATTTGCATTAAGATAAATTATTGCTCCTTTCAGGTAGAAGAAATCCAGTTTAACCAACTTGCTACCTAATAGTTGGCTGATCTTTTTGAATGATGGCTGTATTGCGGGCTCACTATGGTCTCTTTTGCTGAGAGGTTGTATTGTTAGCATTGGCAGTAACTGGATAAGCCTTCCTCAGTGGCTACCCTTACTACTGGGCTCATGCCTAGCCTCTGTCTAGGTCACCATGGCTGTTCCATTTGTGGTCACATTGTGCCAGCATTGGGGTGGCCAGTGGTAGTGATTAGATTAACTCAGTTTACCAACTCATCCTGTCTATTTGGTTAATAATACCTCTTCTGTGGCTGATGTTCTCTGGTGGTCATTAACATATGAATCAGCTCACAACTGTAATCTCTGAACTTTGAGAGACTGATGTGGGTGGATCACTTGAGCCCAGGAGTAAGAGACCAGACTGGGCAATATGGTGAAACCCTGTTTTTACAAAACACAAATGAACAAACAAACAAAAAACCCCAAATATTTGGTGGGCATCATGCCTGTGGCACATGCCTGTGGTCCCAGCTACTTGGGAGGCAAAGGCGGGAGGATCGCTTGAGCCCAAAAAGTGGAGGTTGCAGTAAGCCAAGATCATACTACTGCATTCCAGCCTGGGTGACAGAGCAAGATCCTATCTCAAACAAACAAACAAACACTTCTGTGTTTCTAAACAAACAAGCAAAAAACCATGTGAATCAGAGATTCTATTTGTTCCTTCTCCAAGTAGTTCATCCACATACCTCTTGCTGAGACCTCCTTATTCCTGGCCTTCCAGTTTTAGTCTTTCCAGGCCCCTTTCATCTCACACGGGGTGAATGACTATCTGCGTCACCTAAAGCTCCCCCCATTGAGGCTATTTCCTCTCACCATCGCCTTTCTGGGACATTTCTGAAGTGGAGCTATAGTGCAGCTGCAGTCCATTATTAGCATATATCCACATATTAAGTTGTTCAGCCCATGAACCAAGCTTGGTCTTTTTTTCTCTTCTGCTAGCTGGTCACAGGTACTTCCTGCAATGTGGCTTACATGAGTGGAGGGAGAAGCACCAGTGCAACACATGCTGAGTCATGGCAATCTGAGTTACCAGCTTGTGCTGCCTACTTATGCCCTCTGGCCCTGTTCATGCTTGATCCCATGTATATGACTTCCATCTTATGCTGGGTTGTTTTAGGATCTTCCTGAACTTATGACTTGATGAATCTGAAAGAACTTAGCTCATGATGAGAAATTCTGCTCAAGTAGTCACTCAGTGTCCCAGAGTCCAATAGTATGTCAGGAGAAGCTTTTCTAATGATGTAGAGTTTTCTCCTGCAAAGGGCATAGCCTTGTTTCACAATACTAGTATCAATAGTGCGATTTTTCTTCGGGGTTTTCCAGAACTCCATATAGTGCCATTTTTTTTCCTTCCAAATATTTTTCAAACACTACCTCTGCTATAGTCCATACAAAGAGTTGTTTGTACCATATTCCAAACCTGCTATAGAGCCTTTTCCAGCTCTGCCCACTTACAGGAGGTGGTTTTCCATGTTATTTAATGGTTCAAAGTAACATTCATGAATGTGCCACTGGTCACTTTATTACCTCACAGCTCCAAATCTACTTTTTAGCACCCTGTTTGTGATACTGGACCTGTAGTTTATAAATGTTTTTCTTTTGCCAGCTTGCAGATAAGGAGGCTTTGCCAGTAGGCAGATCTAGGAGGGCTTTTTCTTTCTAGTTCTATGGTGCTTTTCTTGCTTCCTGTGGTTCTCAGCTGGCATGTGGGACATCCAATGCACTCCTTGATTTCAATAGGGATGATTTTATTATGGAGAAGAAGAGGCCAAATGGAAGCATTTAACTTCTAAAAGCAAGGTGAGCACACCTTGCTACCATAAAACGCAGCAGAGACATACTGGTAATCGGAATGCCTTGACCTGCAAGGACCTTTTGCAGTGGCTAATTGATTGTGTTGTCCCTAGTAACAAAATTTATGGACAATCTACTAGAATATTGCTTGACCTATATAACCAAAAAAAACCCTGCTAGCTCTGGAAACAGAAAATCTAATTTGTGTCACCATAGTGTGAGTTACAGCCTCATTTACAGACATATGCCAATTCACAGATCCATGGTTCCTTGATTGAAGGGAAGTCTGAGTCCCCTAGAGGAAGGACCCTATAACACTGTCACAAGTATATGCTGTAAATCTTCCCCCATGCCTTTTACAAGGGACCTGTGGCCATACTAGAGTGACTGTGCATTGGAGGAAAAAGAAATGCATAAGCCTGTGAGAGATTACTAGATACTGGCTTTGAATTGATGCTAATTCCTGGAGATACAAAGTGAGGGGCTTGTGGAAACCATATAATAAATGGAATCTTAGTTCAAATCTTAATTTTAATAGGTACAGTTTATCCCCAGGCTCATTCCATAGTTATTTGCTCCAGTTTCTGAATGTATAATATAAAAATGTACACTGGGTAGAATAGGTGGAATATCCACATGTCTCTTTGATGCATCATACATGAGCTATTATGGTAGAAAGGGCCAAGCAGAAGTCTTGGAACTTTTCCTCGTCACTGAGATAGTTAACCATAAGCAATCCCCACAGCCTCGGAAGAACTGCAGAGCTTGGTGACACCATCAAAGATTTGAAAGGTTCATGGGTGTGAAACCTATTATATTTCCATTTAATACACCTGTCTGGCCTGTGTAGAAGTTGAGAAGATCTTGGAGAAAAACTGTGGACTATTATAAATTTAACTGGGTGTTGACTGCAATTGCAGCTGCTATTCAAGTTGCAGTGTTTTCACTATAGCAAATCAACATGGCCCTGGGCAGTTGGAAGGCAGCTATTCACCTGGGTAATGATGTTTTCTCCATACTAATTTTCAAGAACTACCAGAAGCAGTATGTTTCTGGCAGAGCCAATAGTACATCTTTACATCTTAGGTCTACATCGATTCTTCTGCTCTCTGTCATAACACAGTCTGCAGTAATCTTCATCTTGACATGCTACAGAACATCACATTGGTCTTCTACATTGATGACATTATGTTGTTTGGATCTGATGAGCATGAAGTAGCATGCATTTTGATGCCTTGGTAAAATGGATATGTACTAAAGGGTGGAAAACAATGTGCATGTAATTTCAGGGATCTGCCACCTCAGCGAAGTTTGGGAGTTCACTCATCTGAAGCATGTATAGATATCCCCCTCAAAAGTGAAATACTACCCCTTATGCCATCCATCATGAAAAAGGGCACAATTCTTGCTTTCTGGACTTGGGAGTCAACATATAACACACATGAGAGGGCTATTTTAACCTATCTACAAAATCACCATGCAAGGTTGCCCATTTCAACTGGGGACCAGAGCCAAAAAAGGGCTCTGTAGCAAGTCCAGGCTGCATTGCCAGCTGTTCTATTATTTGAGTCTGTTGATCCCGCAGATTCAATAAATTTTAAGTCTCTTTGGCTACTGGAATGCAGTATAGAGGCTATGACAAGAGCCAATAGATCATAACATAGACCTCTGGTAGTTTGGAGTAAATCTATGCCATCTTTTGTCAATAACCATTGTATTTTTGAGAAACAGCTACTGGTTTGTTGCTAAGCCTAATTAAGGGACGTCAGATGACCATGTGGCTTGACTGCCTCATTATGAATGGGGTGTGTCTGACTCAGTCATAAGGTTAGGTGTACAACCACCATCAGGTAGAATGGTATATAAGAAAGAGCTCAGGAAGGTGCAGAAAGTACAAGTAAGTCATGACAAATGGCTCTTGATCCTTCAACAAAAATTCCTGTTGCATTGCTTCTTCTCCAATTATCTATATCCATGGTCTTCTGTAGACTTTGTTATGATCATGTGACTAAGGAATAAAAAACTCAAGCCTAGTTGCAAGTATGTCTCATGGCATGCTGGTACCACCTGGAAGTGGACAGTTATAACACTGTAGTCTCACTAAGGGGTGACCCTGAAGGATGGTCAGTGTTCAAGGAATCTTCCTGTTGGGTGAAACTTCAAGTGGAACGTTTGGTTTTACACTTTGTCTGGAGTGAGAGATGAGTGAGAAATAGAGATCAGCACTGAACAGTTTGGTTGGATGGTCAGGTTTAGAAAGGAACAAAATTGGGAGATTGATAACAAGACAGTATGGGGAAGAAGTATGTGGACAAACTTCTCAGATGGATGCTGCCTTTGAAAATATTTATGCCTCATTTGAATGTCCTACAGAGTACATCCATTACAGAGAAGGATCTTAATAACAAAGCAAACAAAATTACATACTCTGTGGATGTCAGTCGGCCCTTTTCTCCAGCCACTCCAGTGATTGCTCAATGGGCTCATGATCAGAGCAGCAAGGATAAGAGCTACACAAGGACTCAGCAGAATAAAGGTTCTTTTACCAAGGCTGATGTGGATAGCGCTACTGCTAAGTGCTTAATTTGGCAAAGTAGACATCAGTGTTGAGCCCTTGATAGGATACCATTCTCTGGAGGCATCAGCTAGATACTAGTTGGCAGGTTGATTATTATGGAGAAGGCAGATATTTGTCCTCACTAGAATAGACATGTGTCCCAGATATGGATTTGCCTTCTGTGTCCATAATGCTTCTACCATAACCACCATCCATAGATACACAGAATATATTATCCATCATCATGGCATTCTATACAGCATTTCTTCTTATCAATAAGATCATTTTATAGCAAAAGCAGTAAATACATGTGGGTATGCCCATAGAAATTAACTAGTGTCACCACATACTTCATTACCTGGAAGTGGCTGGCCTAAATGGAAAGTGAAATGACTCACTGAAGGCATAATTACAGCACCAGTTAGGAGATAATGCCCTGAAAGGATGGTATTCTGTCTTACAGGATGTAGTATATGCTTTGGATCAGGTTCCATTTTTGGTGCTCTGTTATTCATAGCCAGAATATGTGGATTCTTGAATCCAGGGGTGGAAGTGGAAGTGACTCCTCTTATTGTGATTCTCAATAACTCACTTGCAGTATTTTTCTTCCCATTTTGGCATCTTTGTACTCTACTGGTTTAGAGGTCCCTAATACCCAAGAGGAAAATGCGTCCTCTAGGGGACACAGCAATAGTCCCACTGAATTAAGTGAGACTGCCACCTGGCTTCTGGGGCTCCTTATAGAATTGTATCAATGGCAGAAAAGGGCTTACTCTAATGGCTGAAGTGATTGATCCTGATTAGCAAGGAGAGATTGGGCTGCTAGGCAATGGGATCCAAAAAGCCCGTGTCTGTAGATTTTCTGGGGCATGACTTTTAATGCTTTCCTGCCTAGTAGTAAAGGTAATGAAAAACTAGAGCAACCATAGAAGGACAGGATTATTAGGACTCAAACCCTTCACAGTAAGGGTTTTTTTTTTAACTACCAGATTTTAAAAACAAACAAAAAACGAACAAACAAAAAACACTGATCATCTGAGGTTCTGGTTTTGGGCAAGGAAAATAGTGAATGGGTAGTAGAAGAAGGAAGTCACAGATACTAGCTCCAGCTTTACGACCACTTTACAGAAACAAGGACTATTTTCATATTTTATCTTTGCTTGTTTTGTTTATAGGTTTATTTGAATATACTAACCCCTTCTTCTCCCTCCTTTTACCCACTACTGTTATATATACATTCAAGTTTTTCAGGTAAATTTTACGGTTCAGTCTTTAGGCAACAGAATATTCAGGAAGACTCTAAATTTGAAGAGTAAGTAGTAGAGTCAGATATGGATACAAAATCTTTGGGACTATGTGTCTCCTTATTTAGGGGAAAAGCATGAGAACTTCCTTACTTGTATAAAGGATAGCTGTGTTGTATGAGGTGAAAGCATATGTGTTTCATTGTATGGAAGTTCCAATGTGTATAGCAGAATGCATAGAGCAGTTGAATATTCAGAGGGGTGGACTGTGTCTGATACCAAGTTATTGCCTCTCAGCTCCAAATCTACTCATGATTGCCCTGCTACTGGAGTTGGATGTTATGAACGCCTCTCCTTTGCCAGCTGGCATGATAGTAAACTTTGGCAGTAGAGGGCACTAGAGGGTCACTTAGGAGAAAGGAGCTTCTGTTCCTGGTTCTGGTGAACCTTCTTTGCTTCTACCTTCTGGGATGAGTTGCTGTGGGGAACACCTAGTGGAACTCACTTACAGTGAGTTTTAGCTGAATCTCACAGGAAGCCTCTGGTGAATCCCACAGACTCCAGCTGGCTTCCCAGTGGGTTCAACAGTACCCCTTATTGACAGCTTTCCAGCAGTTTCTTTAACATCCAGGAGGCTGTTTTCTGTTGGTCAATCTCAGCGAGAAGCATCTCAGAGATCAATTTACCCCTTAGTAGCCAATTCCCTGTTACTAGTAGTTAGTAATTATTTTCAGCTTTATCAAGGCATAATTGACAAATAAAAATTGTATATATTTAAGGTGTACAGCTTGATGGATTTTCTTATTTTTGAGACAGGGTCTCGCTCTGTCACCCAAGCTGGAGTGCAGTGGTACATTCACAGCTCACCGCAGCCTCCACCTCCTGGGCTCAAGCAATCTTCCAGCCTCAGTTGCTCAAGTACCTGGGACTACAGGCATGTGACATCATGCCTGGTTAATTTTTAAACATTTTTTGTAAAGACAGGGTTTCACTATGTTGTTTAGGCTGGTCTTGAACTCCTGGGCTCAATCAGTCCTCCCACCTCAGCTACCCAAAGTGCTGAGATTATGTGTGTGAGCCACCATGCCTAGACCCTACCTTGATGTTTTGATATATGCATGCTAATTAACATATTCATCAACTCAAGTTAATACTTCTTTATATTAAACTTTCCTGACTGTACCCTAACTGATATACCAGGTTTAAAATATATTGCCCCCAGAACCTCTGTTTCCTCCTCAGTAATAGAATAGACAAGATGAAAGAATTTGTCCCTTAATTTGGAGATGATATCCTGGAATACCCCAGTCTACTGGTCCCCTAAAACTTTTGCTGATATAGTAGGACCCTGAATCTTTGCAGGGTCTTAATCTTCTACCCTCTGCCTAGTATGTACTTTACCAAGTCCTCTAATATACTTATCTCTTCTTGCTTATTTTGTCCAATTAATATGATGTCTTCTACATAGTGGACCACTGTAATAATCTGTAGAATTTCCAAATGGTTTGGGCCAAGGAACCTATTATAACAGTAGATAGAAAAGTTAACATAGTTCTAGGCAAGTCTAAATTTATACTGTTACCATTATACCTGAATTGATCCTCTGCTGATCTTCTTGATAGGAACGGGGAAGAACACATTTGCTAGGCAACTGACTTTATAACATATACCCAAGCCAAAAATGATCACTTTTGGCACAGCATGTACAATGGAAGTTAATACTTGTTTGAGTTTGTCATCCACTGTTTTTCTTTAGGATCCATAAGGTTTTTGTAGAGGGCAAATTTAAATTTGTCAATTAAATGAGAAAATAATAGGGGCATCATTTCTGCATCCTTCAGTCTTAAAACCAGAACTAATTTTGCTATGCCCTGCCCCTCTCAATCGTGGAATGCATTATTTTTGGTTTACTGTCTCAGCCAGTTTCAGAAGCTTTCATTTGGTTTTTCCCACTGTGGTGGCTCTATCTCACAGGCCAAGGGACCAGCGAGAGGGTTCTCCCAACTTACCAAGTATGCCTCTTTGGCATACGATCTAAGAGTATATGCCTGGCTGCAGCCAGGAACTAGGGAAATGTCCACTAGTTTAGTCTATGAACCAAGTGGATCCATTAAGAGCCAGGCCTGGGCCAATATGCAATTTATTACCCGGCCTTCCTATACCTGGCTCCCCTATATGCCCAACTCTAAAACAGGTCCCTAGGTATCAGCGTCAACTCAGACCCTGTCTCCCACTGTGTTTTAAATATCTGAGTATTCCTCTTTGTCAGCTCACTGGATTTAATGGTGATAGGTCCTTTTGAAGCACTATATACCCTAGCTGTAGTGTTGCCCTGTCCTTTTTCCTGGATGCTTGGCTCTGTCCAGCAGTAGATTTCTATGTGAAAACTGGTTTGGGTCTGGAGACTAGGCAAGGTTTAGTTTTTTTATTGAAACAGTAAGTCTCAATGGGTTTAAGACTCCTTGATAGTCTTTTTATTGCATAGTGTAAGCCAAACTTACTCTGTAAAGGGCCATATAAAACATATTTTAGGCTTTGTGGGAAATAGGATCTCTGTCACAACTACTAAGCTATTTCACTGTAGCCTAAAACCAGTCACAGATAATGCATTAATGAGTAAGCATGGCTTTGTTCCAATAAAACTTTATTTATGGTTACTAAATTTGAATCAGATAATGTTCACATGTCATGAAATATTTTGGAGATTTTTTCAGTCAATAAAACATATAAGAACAATTCGTAGCTAATGAATTGTGCAAAAACACATAGTGGGCTGGATGTGGCTTGGAGGCTATAGACTGCTGACCTCTGGTTTAAGCATTGCCCTTGTTAGCTTCCCATTTACCTTGCTCCTAAGCATGCTGAGTTCTTTGAACTCTTACTGTAGCTTTTTTTTTTTTTTTTCTGATACTGAGTTTCACTCTTGTTGCCCAGGCTTGAGTGCAATGGCAGGATCTCGGGTCACTGCAACCTCTGCCTCCCAGGTTCAAGCGATTCTCCTGCCTCAGCCTCCAGAGTACCTGAGATTACAGGCATGTGCCACCATGCCCAGCTAATTTTTTATTTTTAGTAGAGACAAGGTTTCTCCTTGTTTTTCAGGCTGGTCTCAAACTCCTGGTCTTAAGTGATCCACCTGCCTTGGCCTCACAAAGTGCTGGGATTACAGGTGTGAGCCACTACGCCCGGCCTCTCTTTCTACAGATCAGACCCCCAGCTCTACTATGACTGACAAACAATAATTATGCTTTGATTCTAATAGTTAAGCACTGCCACTTGGATTTATTTTTTATTTTTATTTTTATTTTTTTAGAAAAAAGAGAGAAAAGGAGAAAGAAAGAAACAGCAAAAGAAAGAAAAAATGAAAGAAAGAAAGAGGAAGAGATTTTAGAAAAAGAGAGAAAAGGAGAAAGAAAGAAACAGCAAAAGAAAGAAAAAAGAATGAAAGAGAGAAAGAAAGAGGAAGAGAAAGAGGGAGAGAGAATGAGATTCTTGTTTTATTGCCCAGGCTAGAATACAGTCTAAAA